>LGAG01000172.1:206389-247548 GCA_001278395.1 Lerema accius
AGTATCTGATATGGAAATATGTAGAAGAACAACGTCTGCCCGGGCTGTTAATTTCATGTAAAATATCTCTGTAAAAATTCCATGAAAGATCAAATTGTGTACTCAAATAACTGTTGCATTTGGAAAATGTACAAATTACCTTGATGTTTATTCAATGTAATACGCGAATTACTTATCATAATTTAATTATTAAATTATGTGCATAACTTCAAACTGTTTAAATGCCGCTAAACATGCTTATATTCCGGAATAATAACGATTTGCCACATAAGCATCGACTTAAACATAAGTGATACAATTCATGATGAATATGTATCAAACCTTTGATGAATTGATGGTTTAGGGGCTATATATGAAAACTTCTTACGTTCCATTATTAATTTTACATAACCTTTTATCTTATTAGAAGTGTGTTTATGTATGTGTAGTGATTTATAGAATTAAAACAATAATAAACTTAATACTGATTTTATTATTGTTATCATCAAAAATTCGTACGCGCTTGAAGTTATTTTATCCTTTACTACGTTAGTCCGCTACGATAATAAGTAATTTAGGTACCAACCAAATTGTCCTTGCCAACGTTATTTTACAAACATTATTATTATTATTAATATTTAACACTTAACTACTACGGTAATAACCCTATTAAGCAATACTAGCCTATCGGAATCAACTATCCGAACTCGATCAGCGAGCCATACAAACATTTCAGCGTTGGAGGATCAAATTAACATTCATTACTTTGATTTCGGTTGATTAAACAGATTAACGCCAATCTCGACTACGCAGGTATTCGACGAGCGCGGCCATGGCACAGGAAGCCCTTAACGGTTAATCCTTAAACTATTAGTCCAAATAAATTTATTCATTACAAAACTAAGGCTTTTGCCATACTGGTTAATTGATACTAGGATCCTGAATTCATTCGTGAAATACTGTTCGTAGTGTCAACACTATTTGTAGCCTATAAGCAACCTATAGGTAAGCTTACTCTATGCCTGACAACGTGTAGGTGATTTCGTCTTTATCGATATCTAATAAGGCCTGTTTAAATAAAAAGAAAGCGGATTGAATAGCTTGAAATAATGACACATTAAATTAGAGGTTTACATATTTTTACTTTGATCCACTAATTTTTTTTTCGAGTTATTTAGTTTTAAATAAGAACTTAATTGTTTAGGCCGTTTTGATTTTTTTAATGTGCACTTTATTTTAATCAAGTTTCTATATTTCTCGTCAATATTAAACTAGTATCTCATATCAAGAAGCCCTGACACTTACCCACCCTGTTTTCTTACGATATAATGTAAATCTATTCACTCTTAACTAAGTTGCAGGTCTTACTCGTAAATGATTTCGTCCTCGTTAACAATATCCTACCAATGAAAGAAGCAAAAAGCAATAGAACAAAGTACAACCGATTCTATACCCTATATCATCACATTATTGGGGAAAACCTTGCGAAAATTGTGTCAATCGGGCCGAAGTTTAACTGTCAGGCTGATTATCAAGTTGACTGTGTCGGAGACTTAGCAGAGATCGCAAACTGAGCGTCTTTGATCTTTATATCAACTAATTAACAGACAAGGAAAGATTAACCTGCCATTGACAGTTCAATTTAAACCTATTTGGAAGGCGTTAATGTACGTAGTTTTGAATATACATTGTTGTTATTAATATGGCTATTAAACATAAGTAGGTATATTTAGTAGATATTCATTTAACCATCTGTATTTTTATTTTTTTTATAACATATTTTCATTTACTATTTTAAATATTATTTAAACATATTATGTTGAAAGATATTTTAATAACAAATTTTCATTTAATTCATGATAAAAACAAGTAAATTTTTTAACAATATTGCCACTTTACAGTATCTTAACTGCGTTTATAATTAATTTTGTCGCAATAATCAGTAGCAGTTATTAAAAATCTTTTTTTACGAGATAGGTGAGGACATTCATAAACAAATTCACTGCAGTCACAAGAATATTATATGTGTATAAACAGTAGAACAAGCGTGTAAAACTGTAACAAAAACGCGTCCAAAATTAAATTGCAGTTTTAACTGTCAAATGCGTCACATGTAACTGTTCGGGTGGCAACACTGGAGATATTACGGCCAGGTGTTCGGCACTCAGTGCGCTCGTAAAAACAACTATATATTAATTTTTAATAGTATTCCACACCAGAACTATTGTCACCGACACATGTTTGTTTGAGGCACGTCGTAAAATATGTATAATTGTATGAACGATATTATTCCAGGCAAAAACACAACACGCTTTGTTGAATTGCTAAATATTTTACAACGAACACGTATCCCTTTGAATGTTCACGTATGTGACGTCATTTGCGAAATGTGGTACTTAATTAAATCATGTTATATTACATCAAAGCATTGATTGTGTACAAAACAAGATTTAGCTAGCTATTGTCTTCGTAAATTCTGTAGATTCATAAAATCTCATAAAACAGTTAATGAGTAATGTCAATTCTTTAATGTTGTCTACTGTTTTTAATGATGAGTTTATTGATAACTTTAAAAAAAAAATATATCCCTTTTTTAAGCCTACAATTGTTGCCACAAACCACATGTACCAATTACACGCTTTAAAAATAAATTATAATTAACAAACGTATTAATAATAAAATCGATGCAAAAAACAACTATTATTTAATTAACAATTACAACCAATATCGTATTTTTATAACCCTAAATCCGCTTATTAATCCATGTCGGGCCGATTATGTGCGAATTAATTAAGTTTATCGTTTATGCGTGATATTTAATAGGCAATTACGGTTACAAAATGTAACAGTGGAATGCCCGCGTCAGTATCGTTACGCGTCGTTCTATTACCTAACCAAACAGTTTGGTAGAGACCGATAAGTAAGTTGCCAGCATGCAGGAAATCCTTCCGCAATCAACTCCCATCGTGAGAGCCAGTCGGTGCAAATTGTTATAGTTTCGGAATAATCGTAACTTAGTATTCACGTCGGAAATGTTGACAAAAATTCATAGACACCTTTTTACAATACTTGACAATAGTAAGCAACTTTTTATGTATTTTTGAGAAGGTAGGCGTTTTGAATTTTCGTTTTGACGTTAAATGGAGTAATTTGATACGAACATATAATAATTATTAATTAACAGTAAACAGTATTTACGAGCTATCTATTGGTCTAGCTTTTAGATCTTAAATCAAAATACCTAGATTTGTTTCTAAACGCGGTCAAATACTAGCGTGAAACTGTACAAATGAGCTTTTATTTTTCATTTTTTGAATCCATAACTGACATGTAAAACGAAACGTAGCACTTAGTACGTTGATTCGGGTAATTTGTCTTTATAACCGACTATAAAAATCAAACTGAATCCATTACGTTGTCAAACGTGGCGTAGCGATACAAACAGAAACAATGGCCACGTATGTTAGTAAAATCAATACATTGGATGTTTTTTACCTGCTTTATCAAGGTTTTTTATCAACTCGCCGGTGACAAGACTGAAGCACTGGCATGATAACGCACTTCTGATTGTAGATAACGCACCACAATAAGACTTGAATATATTATTATAATGTTCCTTAATAACGTTCTAGAAAGTTTCATTTTGACAGATCATTTTATTTAAACTGAAGTTATTTAGGTGAAAAGGGACATCAGCACTTCAGAGTATTTTTTGAATTGATAGTTAAGAGGTTTACTTTTAATTTTAATGTACGTTAATAATATTATATGTGTGGCAAGCATCGTGTAGGACTGTAAGAGAGACTGTTAGTCGATCTTTTTATTGATAAGTGATAATAAAATTACAACAGTTTACGAACTTTACAAAGCAAGATAAGCTAGAAGCTTCCATTAATCTCTAACATTTATTGATAGAAACAATAAAACAAAAGTATTATAAAAAGTAGAACTGAACCGAGTGAAGCGAGGGCGGTAATCGACACCTGCGACAATTAATGTTCGCTACCACTTTCATTATTTGCATTCAGTGTGCTACGCTCGTACCACTTGTTCCATTGAAAATATATGTTATAGGGAATATACTTATTTTTATTTATAAAAATTGCTGACAAAAGGGAAAAGTTAAAACTGTTAAGTGTTGTTTGTCGCCCGTAGACATCAGTAGAACTAAAGTAAATAAGACTTTGAGAATTAGCACACTAATGTTTACCTATATAGCGAAGAAGTAAACAAACTTAAATTTTATGCATAATGCACAATATTTTTTTTCCGATTTTTCAACCATCCTTAACGGTTACAAAACCTTCTCTTTTTACTCTTTCCAGCATTCGTTTTTTAAACAATACACTAAACTACACTAGTATCATTATGTATACCAGCATATTCAGTGTTTTAAAAATCGAAACTCACAATGATTTTAATAAAAAATGCAAATGTTCTGTGAAGGTTATTGACAAATCGAATACTATTTTCATGTCCGTTCTGTATTGGCCCGAATCATAGTTATAACACCAACATAGATTTTCAATTATTTTAAACGAATGCTATTCGGTCGAAGCTGATAGTGAATCTATCGGATTTTTCGACGATTGACGGTTCGTTTACATTCAGTTGATTTCGGTTCGCGTAAAACAAATGCAACTTCCCAGTGGATCTTACTGTCATATTCGAGAACTACAAATAAAAATATATTGAAATAACTTTTATAATGTGTGCAAGAAAGGTACTTTAATATCTTATTTTCTAGTGTTCTATTTATTCTATGGTGGCTAATGTACAAATAACATCACATAGCGCAAATAGTAAATTGTATGAATATCTGAAATGTATAGCAGGGTTTAAATTTAAACATTTCGGCTGAGCTACAATAATGTAAAAATGTACCGGAATAATTGAAAGAACTCTGAATGTACACATCGGCTCATTGGCTATAAATCGGCACTTAACCGTAACACGAAGAAAAGTTTGCGGATAAAAACTTAGTTTGTTCAGTCGACACCGTTTCGTTCACGGACGCGCAAACTTCCTCTATTACCCCTACTTATGGGTACAAATTTAGGCGCCTATTTAAACAACGTTGCCAAATACCAAC
This sequence comes from Lerema accius, assembly GCA_001278395.1. NCBI lineage: Eukaryota > Metazoa > Arthropoda > Insecta > Lepidoptera > Hesperiidae > Lerema > Lerema accius. The sequence continues at coordinate 211,461 of LGAG01000172.1, forward strand.
GCTTGTAATTTACACCGAGTGCGGTTACGTATGAGAACATATGGGATCGGATCTGGACGAGTAGAAACGAATAAATCTCGGACGGAAACGGTACGATTTATAAGCAACTGGTGATTTGCTTACGAATCCTACCGGGAGTATCTTTTGGTAGCTACCTACTTTATACCACGATAAACGGACCAAGCCGTTGTAGGGACCGCTCCCTGAATCACTTGGAATTTCTCAACCGAAAATTCAAGTAAATTATTCAAGGCTCGTTAGTCTGGGAATTCTTGAACTATTAGCGCGCATGTCTGCGATTTTTAGCTCCAAGTGGTAATTTGTTCTGAAACATCAACTTCTTACACTTTGGTGGTTTGCGTAATCCTTTTATATTTTGATAAATGAATGGATTAAGAAATGTGACCGTTTTAAGGTGCAAATAAATTGTATCACGTATAAGTTAGTAACGACCTAATCGACTACTACATAGTTTGACTAAAAAACGTTATGACAAACATAAAACTCTTTGATTGTCGTAGTAATAGCACACATCATCCCCTTATAAATAGGGTTATGGTACCTTCAGGAGCGAAAGACCATAAATATAGTATTTTTCGAGTTTTACACAGTTACAACACAGCAAAGTTTAAGTGTAAATCAATAATTACAGTAAACTCTCTATTCGTTAAGGGTTCCCGCAGGGTGAGGGATGAAAGCTCTAATAGAAGTTTTGTTAATATTGGAGTTAGGCGGTTTAAAATGAGAGAGTTAACTTAAATCGAAGAACAAATATTCATCTTATTTGATTCCTTGATTAAAGTTGCAGGCGGACTAAAAATGGTACTGATTTGTAACATTTTAAAACTTAGGAGTATGTTAAAGACGATTTTTTCTTAATTTCGGATAAAAGGGTTAAGGATAAAACAGTCAATTTTCACTTATTGGAAATTAAGACTTCCCCAAGAACCCAAAATAGTTTTGAAGACAGACACCCACGCTATAACTTCTAGACAACTTTTACTGTCTTAGATAGTCTTTATTAAAGAAAGATGAAACTTTCTGAATAAAGGTTTTTAAGTTTGTTACATATACCATTTGAGTATAGTTCACTATTTAGTGTGTAGTGTAAAAAAATAAATACAAGTAAATAAATAAATAATAGATACAATTAAAAAATGACCATGTGAACCTCTACTTGTCTATCAACGGGGTCTTCAACACATTTGAAACAATTAGTTTATAAACTTGATCGCTATGCAATCATTTCATAAGTCAAATCTCAAACTCCTTAACGCCTCTATTATTCTTAAAAACTACTGAAAATTGAATCCTTCAAAATTGAACAACACTTTAATAAAGCATAGGTTTTACGTCGAATTGAGAACCCTCCTCTTTTTTGAAGTCTGTTAAAAATAGCTCATTCGAACCACTACCCACAACAGTGTCATCATTTAAGCCGCACATTAGCAAAACTTGCGCCGTTTGAGCCAGCACCTGGGACTGCGGCACACTACTCGATATTTTACTACAGGATCGTCGTAACATGGTAAATTTTAGTTAGGAACTCCGTTTGTTTACTGGACCGAGTGTTTAGAGATTACGTGTAACGTGTTTCTACACTACCTACTGGTGAAGTTCGTGTTTTCTTAGTATCTACTTGGTTATACGAACTAACGATGTATCACTGCTGGACTATAAGTCTTTTTAGCAATAATTACGAGTCATGACGACCATTTTTGGACTCAACTTCTTTCGATCTAATATTTAATTTTGTACTTAAATTGGTTTTAAGTTGAATGAAAATATTATTAGTTTAAACTTATGTCACAATGTCTTCTTCAACGTCAACTTCTATACGGTACCTAAAATAATGTTTGTTCTTTAATTTATTTATGGCAGCGACAGTTGTATGAAAGAAATATTTTTCTTCATTATTTTTAAATCGGCTTTAAATCAAGATCGAATAAGTACTTTATGCCTTATTTTTAACCGCTAACATTTTAAATAAACGAAGTATTCGTTCCTATACTAATACTTCCTACATTTTATATCAAATAACCTCATGTTATATGGAAGTAACGGGATTCATATGTTCTAGTTTCTAGACCTTAATAACGAAGAGAAGCCTGTGTCTTACAATGGACCGCTAATGGTTTAGAGCCATTAAATATAACTTAAAAATTCGGTGAATAAAAATAAATTTGAAGTCTAACAACATTATACCGTCATAAACTTTATAACTCACTAAGTTATAATTAACTTCGGGTGAATTAAAAGCGTGCTTATTACTTTTTCTTTCTTTTGTTATTAGGTATTTATTTTCAGTCTTCATTATTGGGTAAGGAAGGGCCTTTATTAAGGAGTGCATGTAAAAATTCCTAGAAGCTATTGTGTTAGACCGAAGAACACCTACTGTCACGTAACCAACTAGCTTCTTAGCCACATTAATAGAAAACAAATGTATTTTAAAGGTCATAAAACCAAACAAGAATGGACAAATTTAATTTGTGGAAAAGCATGAAACGTTTCTTTTATGTACGAGTGGGTATGACAGATCTATTGAAAGACTAACATTGTTGTTGAATAGGAATTTTTAGATTAATTTCTTTCGATTCAATAAAAGAGTACATAAATTATCCAATTTTAATAAATATTTTGAAATAACAATTGAAATATTATTTACTCAAACAATTGTAGATAATAGCATTATATTTGTGGATCGTGGTCTTGTTCTAGCGACGTTGTTTCTTCGCCGGAATCTATCGGAATCTTCTAAGTATTGAAATAGATTTCCTGAACATTACATCGATTTACTTATAGATTACCATCAGAACTTTAAATGAGTAAGTCGATTATTGATTTTCTAAAATAAGGTCATTTATGCAGCAATAGTAAGATTTGTTCAAACAAAAATACACACGCAAATACGCATGCGGAAATCGCCATCTCCCTACAAGGGCTGCTTTCTAAAGCCATTCTGTTTGTTCAACCTGTTTCTAAACACGCGAATAATCGCCACCATTCCATAGACACAGGCACTATTCAAATTTAACACTGCTCTCTCGCGTCTGCGCGTCTGCCTCTCTCCGAGATAATGGGGCGACCAGTTCACCTCATAACGAGCCTAGGTATCGCTTAACTTATATTGTTATTTATCGACGTTGAAAAATAGCACTTTGCTCCAACTTTTTGACGCTTTTCAAAAGTTACTCCGGTCTCTTCCAAAGTGTAGTTACGGGGGCAGTCGTTAACGTGTAACTTTGGATCTATTCGGGTTTAGGACGAACGCTACTTTGGCAAAACTTTCAAACTAATTACTTTATAAATGAACAAAAAATTAACGTGATAGCAAATAAAATAAGTCTGCTACTTACGCAGTGATGTAAATGAATGAAATCTACTTCAACTTTCTCTAACGACACGAACGTACCTGGAAATAAAACAGAGACTTTTTTAGAAAAACTACAGTAGATACAGGAATCAATTCAATATCACAAAATGAATGTCATGTTATTTCTCTAATTCCCGTAACAAATTACATCATGTTCATAATTTAAATTTAAATAATAATATAACTAAACTGTTTGTATACTAGGTACATACATGGTACAGTTATTGCAAATTGCGAAACAAAGACTGCCAGGACACAGTCGAGTACGGAAGCCTCTGGTAATTGTTATTATACTGTGCATAATATCATATCCTTAAACGGACTATTCTATCTATATGTATGTATATCAATACGTGAAGGATTAAACATTTAATCTCTTCTCGAGAATAATGCGAGTAAATACAAGTTTAAGTTTTGGTATAATTAAAGTTACGAAAAATGTATCCAGTTCCGCCTAGCTTATTTGGGGTTTAAGTTTGAAAGATGTGTTGAGAAATTTTGAAAACCATTTCTTCCTTAAGTAGAAACGATGCTCTATGGGTAGAACCAAAAAAAAACGTAAATATTTGGAAGAATTAGAATAGACAAAACATACTTCAAAAACAGTCACAGAATCTTGTTGAAACCAATATACGTTAAAGTGTAATGTACGCTGTATCAACTCAAGTTAAAAGGTTAAAGGAGTATTGGGAATACTTTTCACGACTTCAGAAGAACATCAACTATTGACATTTATAAAAAAGTTGGTTTCAGACAGCTTCATTTTATAGACAGACATAGATACGTAGAAAGTATATTTATAGTAGTAAATAATACAGTAGGTATAATCTTCATTCTCTCCTAATTTTATATTCTACGTCAAATCGTCCGCGCGTTTCGTAGAAAACAGTAATCTTCCAAATATTTACATAGTTGTAAAAACGCTAACGAAATTAAAAAGACCACGAAAATTACTGAGGTTTATAATATTTTAACTACACAGGTCATGCGCAATGTAGAGTTCTGTAGTTTTTTAATCACTAACTAACTTATTAAACCTGACTTTTCTCAAATAGTTTTCCATTAGAATTGACTATTATCATATTTTATATTATACGTATATGCACTTCTTTAACATTTTTTTAACATTTTTAAAAACAACTTTAACTATGGCAGCAAAACGTAAAACCGAAATGCTATACTTTCTCATTCGTAAAGAATTAACTCTTAAGTTTAGAAAACAAAGGATAAACAGGGAAGTTGAAACATTATTACGGTGTGCGGATCAAACCAATGGCAGGCCACAAGCGTCGGTTAATCGCAGCCCGCCAACTACGGGATAATCCGTGCGACTGTGCATATAACAACTGCATTCCGTTCCATACAATGAGTATAGGAATTGCAGCGCGGCTTAATGTACACAAATACTTTATAGCAGTATTTTAATTCAAAACGGAAAACTGCTGAAGTTTCTCAAGATTGTTTTTATTTAGTAAGTTACCGCTTTGTATGAAGGATACGTTTGGTTCAAAAATACATTTGGCGTTTAATGTGTAATCATCAATTAACGAGTAAAGTCATCAATGGTTGTCTTTTGTCATGAAAAAGGGAATGGATGGTACCTATAATATTCTTGTGCTTGAGAGTTATTTAAATCAAACCTTTTCTAAGATGGCACCACTTCTTAATTTAATGCGGCAACATTAAATCTATGCTCCAAAATAAAATACAATTTCCTTAATCAACCTCGGTAACATCGTCTAACATTTGCATTTCTTGTCCCCTGCAGACGTTCCACAGAATTTTTATTTCACTTCTAAACGTTAAGAAATTAAGATAAAAGCTTTTTGATACACCGTAAAAATATTTAACGCAATAGACTCAACCTTAAATTACGGCACTCGGCCCCTCAAAGCGATGATGGGACCGTGTCATTCATCGCATGACGTGCACACATACAAGCACGTTTGTATGTGAGAAATACTTCTGTATTCAATGCGTGGTGTACGCCGTATTTGGAACTAGTTGAGTTTTAATTTGAAACCGCTGAACCGAGTGGTCAATTAAACACGTAAGGTTATGCGCTTTTTGTTTACTTGCAAAAATAATAAGGAAAAATGGCCTTTAAACACTTAATTTTACTAATATACCAGATCCTTGATTGATCGATTAAATAAAGAAGTAAGGTCAACCTATGGAAACATTTTAGAAGTATAGGTTTCAAATATTTTTTCGAAATTTAATTTATGACTGAAAAATATGTCGAATATGACACTGATGATCAAGGTTTTTACTAACTTGACTACTGCGAATAAATAAATCTTATAAAAATCCAGTTTCGCAGCAAACAAGGCTAACAATCCGAAGGAACAGACGCAAATAGTAAATAAAGCGGGCGTCAAGATGTACTGAATGGGAAGCAAAGAGTTGCGCCGGCGCAGCGTGCATTGCCCTCGCTCGCCCCCGCGCCCCCCGCGGTGGTACAAACGCGACTGACGGCATTCCGCCGCGCTTCCTGACCAGGGCAAGTGCAGCGGCATTACGCTGCAAGTACGTGCATCCCCCTCCTCACCGCAACCCCCTTTCCGACTCGCCGATCCCACTGCCTTCCCGACTAGCACCATCAACATTCGAACACAAAGAAATACGGGTTTCCAGTCACCGACGATGGTGTCTAATAAACTCAGCGATCCTCAGCCTTGTCCTGTTGGAATAATCGTAAAATCAAATATTTTCCCAAGAAAATATAGGCTACACTGGCATTTTCTCCTTTCTCCCTAACCTTTTGTAATCTATTGCATTAAGATTATTAGGTTGATCTAACATTATCTTATTCCTTTAAATTTCACCGGTTCTTTGTAAGTACGGCGCTCCACGTCGGCTTTTTGGGCCTCGTAAAATCAACAACAAACTCGATATCCTAATTGGATTCGACGTATATGGGGCGGCGACATTGATCGTTGCTTTGTTTTCTTAATGTAAACTTTTACATTGATATTGCTGCAAATATAATTCTGTATTTCATAGAATCTTTCTCTTAAACAAACTAAATGTGAACTGTTAAAGTTAAAACTACTAAAGCGAATAGAGCTGGGAGAAATGCTAAAACATAAATATTATATTTTGAATGCAGTGATATGTGAATAAAGATAGGAGTAGACTTCGATCCGCACTTTCTCAAAGACCATTCACACGTCATGCGTCCTTTGCAGATATGTATAACTCAACTCGACAGTTTCGAAGCAAAGCAAAAAGTACGGAATACCCGGTAATAGTCCGTCTGCTGAAAGCGTTTTCCAAGAGGCTTTTAAGCGCTTATCTTGGAAATGATAGCCGCGGCCGGACGTTGAAAGGCTGTGACGGCAATTTGCTTACATTAGGACATGGCCCGTTTTACCATCGGGCTGAAGAAAGTATATGTCGATTTTTTCATTTCATAAGTGACTATTATCCTTTCATCGCGGGCCATCTTTGTTCAATGGAATATTGATTTGACGAGGTAGTCGGCTATGAAGTTGAAACAGAGTTACGCCCTGTTTGGAATGTAACACTACTGTTGCCAGTTAGTACAGCGCATCCGGGTGTTGAATTGTTTTCAGGTGTATTCAGAAAGCGTTGAATTTCTTTTACGTTGCAACGTTATATTAGTTTTGTTCGAGAATTCCGCTTGTTTAATTAAAATCGCACAACTGTAGGCCGTAACTTGATTCATTTGTTTTGTTGCATCGTTGATTAAATATTGGGAGTGCTAGTGATCCTATTTTTATTAGGTAGCTCCATATATACAACAACTTGGTCAATCAATGTCGTACTTTTTTTTTTCGTGAACCGTGCGTAGCTGGCTACTACTCTCTAGCTTAAAACTGCAGCCAAACTTCTCGTCATGTTCAGGCTGCGGCTTGAGAGGTAATCGCTATTTAATTTTTCTCTTCTTTCTTGGCAATCAATGCATTAAGAACATGGTGTTTGGTATCACCGTTCATATTCATGGCAGACAATGACCACTTAGTTTGTTTCATCGATTATTTACATATATCAGCATAATCATCGTCATCGTCTTATAATTGTTTAAATCTGTTAACAGTAAAAAGTAATAGGCGGCAGATTTTTATACAATTTGAGGAAGCGTTTCTCGAAACATTAACTCAGTGCAGTGAGGTTCGCGCGTACTCGTATGTTTGTTTCCGCAGCTATTTCTGGACGCCGCATTGTTTCTGACTTACAACCGAGGTTAACTCAACTATCACGGGATCTACTAAACGAAACTTGAAATATTCGGAAAAATGTAAAGTTGTATTTTATACGAACAGCGTAACTCGCGCTCGTTTCGCTTCCTGAAACATACGTTTCGTACATGCACAAGCGATTGCCATTCATTTTTATCAGGTGTAACACAAAGTTTATGTTTAATTTTTGGTGTTTTTAATTCAGGAAATTATTTATTAGTTATTAAAGGTACAGTATATTAAACCTAACAAAATGTTCAATAGCGTTTTTATAGATCCTGAACTTGTGTATATCCGAAACAGACTAATTTAGCAGAATAAAATGATCTGAAAAGAGATGTCCGTCACAAGATACAAAATTCATTTAGGCCAGTTACAAGTTGTTTATTGTACAAAGACGTCAACCGTTACAAATGTATGTGTTCAGACAGTCATATTGTTAAAATGAAATGTTTACATTTTTCTTCAATTTAATAAATTTAACAAAACTCAGGAGTAAAAATATTTTATCGCAGCAATATTTTATGTTTCGGGCAATTTATTGTAAATGATTTATACTTAATCGATGAAATTCCACACCGCCGCTTCCGGAGTGTGGTGAACTTAGATGAAATGTGGTTACTAGCTTTCCACGTTAAAATGGACCGGTGAGCTGCGACCAAATAAACTGGGAACCTTGCCTCTACACTTACCTTATGTTACGAAAGAAAAATATATTTTAAGAAAGAAAAAATAAGAAATGTTGTTTAATAAATCAGTTTAGGTAATCGGTTTAGGTTTTTCTTTTTGATATTATAAGATTTATGAATAAAATATGAACTTATTTTGTTATTAAATTATTTGAAGTTATTTGGAAACATTAATAATAATTTTAAGTTACCATTGTTCTCTATTGAATTCATAATTTATAATAACTTAATAAGTATTGTGGCTTAAATGATATTCACTAATTTAGTCAACTAAGATTGTAGTGGCCGTAGTGAATGAATAAAAAAAAAGTGATATTAGTTGAACGTCTCTACCAAACACTTAATCAGAACTTTGGAAACATAACAAGTTGAAACCGAATTCGAATGGATAAATCACAAAAATTGAGTATATACGAAAAGAAAGCAACATAAGAAAATCGATATCGGAACGGTGGCTGCTTGTTTAGCAATTTGTCGGTATAAAAAGGCAAGCAGCACAAAAACCCAGTGGCGATCACAGTCGAAATAAAGCAGCATATGAGCGGAAATAACCGAAATATTGCGAGCAATACGTACGTAAATTTTGCCCGCGCTCGCTTCTTGCGATTCAATTGCGAACGATAGTTTCGATATCACGTCGTTATTGCCCGCCGTAAACCAATATTGCCGTTAATGGCCGACCGTTCGAATGTTTATGCAGGTTTTCTCGTGATTTTCTAAGCCGAATTCTGTACGTTTTTGATACGCGAATAAAAATAATGAAAACGCTTGTGGTGGGCATTTGTACGTGTAAGATGCGAGAATCGTAGTTCGCTTATTCTATGCTAGAATAGCTTTTAGTAAATGTCTGTGTTTAAAGGGGATACGTGTAAATTAATTGTTATGTAATTTGATATCACGAGAAGTGTAAGTGATAGGTAGATGGAAGATTCAGAACGATATTAAGTTTAGTCAGAATCGCTGTTTTAATTAAAGAAATACGCACTTGTAACTTATAGCTTTCTCATCATGACTTCGGGGTTACCTCGAAGTATAATATTGATGGATACCCTTACCGTAATTCCTTCTATGTAAAGATGACGTGTGACGTTCATCTACATCAGGAGACGCAAATGTGGCATTAAATGATTAGTGGAGTTACTCAGGTAGCGGGGAAATTTATGTTCCGGTTTAAGAGCCCCACTTACTGCCCTGCTGCCTCAAATGGGGATATGGGGGAATGATGGACTAGAGGGCAACCGTCATTTTTAGAGCAGTTTCTCCTTATCATTATTAAGGTTCCGTTATGAAGGCGTAATATGTCTTTTGTAGGGCAATATAGGTGATATTGTACTTCAAGTAAAATTAATACCTACAAGATAATAATTTATTTAAGTTGTTGACATGAATATAAAAAGGACCTGTTGTTATAAAACGTTTTATTTTAAGATTAAAAGTAAAGTGTACGAAAACATTTTCTCATTATTAGAGGAATGAAGATACGAATAATGTTATTTTTCTTGAACAAACCGCGGCGCAAAGAGGCGACTAAATTAATAAGCTTATGTAAAAACTGCTCCTCTCACGATGACCTAGACCATTTTTTTTCATTACCTGTATCACAAAGCGGTAAGAAGCACCTTTTTCCCCCATTCTTTTCTTCCTAGTGACGTATTTTTTATGAAGACATTATAACGGATCTAGCGAGAGCCCTTTGTTAAAATATGAGCAGCAATTGCAAAATTAAAAGAGGCTCATTGTTTTGCATAAGAACAAGGAACCAACTAAATATTCCTGCAAAACAGCAAAATCGCCGAAAGGTTCAGAGGTAATTCTTTTTTAAGTTTTTTAGCGCACTCGTCTCGAAGCAAGTGAAGTGTAATAATGTTTTAAGTTTAAAATCTGTAGAGCTTTTGTTGTTTTAGAATTACTCAAAGCTGCGTTTTAATTACTCAAGAGAACGTAACGCTTAACCTACAATTTAGTTTTAAAAAATGTCGTAACTTTTTTTTTTACTACTATCTGAAGATCTTTTTTCTATTGATCCTATCTCATTTCCTAAACGTCATTGTACGAGTAGGTGAAGGCGCCTACAAGATATGCTGTTCTAATAAAGCCCACAGATAAACAGATTTAATAACTCCGTTCATTTTTTTAGGACATAGTACGGACTCAGTGCCAGCTAATGTTTGGGACCTACGAGTATATCGTCTATCATATCTTACTTTCTGACAAAATTTTATAACACTTCGGTGATCAGAGAAAATCTTTGGGTCCTATTTGTAACTATTAGAAAGATATCGTCAAGGCTTGTCGAAGGCCATCGGTTGAATGCCTAGTTGTTATCCCTAAAAAAATTTTATCAGTTCCAACGACTACCTGTAAAGTTACGGCCGACATTAAATCCTTTAGAGAAACAGAAACAATGGCTATAAATAATGATTACCGTGGGGTATATCGTTTGGTATTAATATTTTTAACGAGCGGAGTTTTATTCAACGAAATTGCAAGTTAGAAAGATCTTATTAATGAACGTCCCAGGATCCTTTGTCCGGCGCCGGAGCATTTCCTGCACAATCGCCTTGACACCCAGTAATTAGAGAGAAAAATTCGTTACCCCGAAGTCTAGTACCGCATTTAACTATTGCGGTTGAACATCTTTTTAAAAATTGCCCAGGGCGACATGAACGCTCCGAGTGGCCGGGTAATGTCAGCAAAAACTGAAATTCCACTTGACCTTGGCTCTTTGTTCGATTCAAATTTTCACTCGGATAGTCAGACACTAGAACTTTAACGTAAAATAAAAACTACGATAAAATTTAAAAATATTTATGTGTAAGTACTTCCTAAAGCTTATTTTTTAATTTCTTAAGTGCAGTATTTTTTACTGAGGTGTTTATTTAGTTCACGGTGTTAAGTGATGTGGTGGGTATTAGGTTTAGGTACGATATTTTCCGTATAAAGATAAGCCTTTTTATTCTAGAATGGGACATTAGTTTTTACTCTGTATTTACAAGATAGTGCTATTCTACAACCTGATGACCCAGCTTATTTAATATTTAATTATTATGTGACTATACACACGTATAACAATGCGTAATTTATAACAAAGGAGATGCAAAAATAGTGCAAATTGTAGCTAGTAGCTACTGTAGAACAAATCATTTTTACCCAACCCAGTAGCATTTAACTGAGAAAACTAAACCAAAGCGAAACAAGTACTTAATTTAATCAGTGATATTAGTTTCTATAACTTTCTCTTACAAAAACATGGGTGCTTACTCAGACTATACATTAATTAAGACTAAGTGCACATGGCATGCGTCTCTCTAGATACTAACTTCGAAGTTAGAGCCGTAGGTAGCGTTCAATACATGAATTTCAGTAACTATTCAACACAGTACACGGAGATACATTCAAGTATTTGAAAACTACAAAATAATATGGACAATGCAGTAAAGAGTTGGCCACTTCTTTTTCTTATTTACCAAACCTATGATAATTAATAGAATAACAATTGCCGACTGCTAATTGTGATTAATTTTTTTTTAGATCGGATAAAAATTTTAGTAATAAAAATGCCTCAACCAGGCAAATAGAAGAATGCAATCATTTAAGGGTATTTTCCCGAAAAGGCTAGCTGGTTCAGAATATACAAGGAATTTTACCTATGACTAGATTTACATTCTGATTCATCAAGAATAAGATACGCAGATTTTGACAATTAATTATAAACTGCTATTAATAGATATGAAGTTAAATCCAAAACACTACATCAACGTGTAATCAACACTCAGTGTGTTAACTGACTAAACCTTTAGATGAATAATAGATTCGTTTCCCCGATGAAACAACCGATTTTGAATATCTAACTAGCACTACGTCGAATATTCGTTCAAAGCTCATGGCTATACTAGCACGTGTAACCATTTTATAGCGCGTTCATAAAGCTTCAAATTAAGAAACTGGTGCGTAAAATAACTGACTTATATATAACTTGTGAATTTCTTTTTTTAATGGTTGAATAAGTAGGTACTCATATCCTATTCCCAACTAAGAACAATTATAAGACGCTAAAACTAATTTGTTTAAAGAAAAAATGGGCGGTGCTCTATCACTAAAAAATAGTCACAATAAGCAGATTTTATTCCACAAATAGTAACCGACTAGTTTTTACATCACGTTAGTCTGTAGCCGTTCCGGTTCGTAAGCTAGCGCGATGACCTTATAATATTAATGTTTGCGCCCAAGATGAAGAATGCGGCGTATTTTATCTTCGACAATTAAATCTCGTCAAAATAATGCTTAAAATACATTACTTATTCGAGCTTGCGTTAATTTAAGCTAAATTGCGAACTACTATCAAGTAATATCGTAAATGTAACTACCACCGCTATAACCGAATTCATAAGAACCTTTAGTCACGTTTGAACTATAATAGTATAGAAGTTACACAGATGGATCAAACGCAAATTCAATTAAGAAAAGCACGTACCAACAAATATTCTTTATAAAAGTTTAAACAGGTCGTAAAGTGTAAGATGCAACAAATATGAAGTTTTAAACTTTGAATACATACTGTCTAAGGTTAATACGTTACGGTGAGGTTATCGGACTGAATAACAACGAGCAATGAGTGACGTGGGATAGACACTTTAATACTGCAGTGGCGAATATTTGTTTTTAAAATAAGGCATTAACATACAAGAGTATGTTAGCGAAACTTATTCTGGAGCGAAATACAGTCGACCAGACAAGTTTTAAAATTAACTATATATGTATAAAAATAGTTTTATATTTACTATACTAAATGGTATACTGAAGTGCAATATATTTTTTTATACATGGCAAGCTCTAATTTGCTCTAGCATTCTACAATGATATTTTAATTTATTGAGATAAAAAATTAAAAAATAATCATTTTAGAGCTTACTTGGCACGCTCTTGCTTATGATTTGGGCACTAAACTTGAGAGTCTTCAAAAATCTCAATAGTCAGATGACGCAACGCGGGCCCCTCGCAGTTCACAGATACCAGTATGTGAATGATGACATTAAAATGACAAGTGCCCGTATATATTCGCCGTTTTAACTTTTTGAGTCAGAAAATATAGTTTTCGGTTATTTACGTTGACGTACTAAGTAAAAATGAGTATATGAATGACCTTTGTATTATTTTATTTCAAGGCAAATAGGTAATATTCAACCTAAATCGTAGATAAATGTGAAAATGTATCGTGTCGATCCAAAAGACGTAAGGGATTGTCTGCTACGTCGGTAAAAGATTTGAAATTGAAAATGGTATCATAATATATTTGAGTTCAAAGGAACAAGATTGTCCGAATATACGTACATTTATATTTATTTTAGTTTTAACATAGAATAGTGTTAGTTGAGTGTTGTGAACTAATAATTTTTAAACTAGATATAGGTTTGGGAAGGGAATTCGATATAGTGGAAATTCTGTATTTATTTTAATTGTTCCCAAAACATTGTAGGGATTTCAATCATGAAATTTGAGATTCTGTGTAATTGGGATAGCCTTTATAGTCTTACGATATTTCATGTATTGCTTATATTCTGTATGAAATCCGCTCGTAATAGTTCGTGTACAGTACGACTAGATTTCGGTGCGTTGCCCTTTACTTTACCATGACATGACACGTAACCGCGTCTTCATCTTCATCTAAAGCTTACGAATAAATTAAATATTTATGTGTTATTTATTCATGGGTATAAATGTGAACATTGTGGGATAAGACGATAAAATCTGTTTCTTAGATTATTACAACACGGGCTATCGACTGATACCAAAAATATTAATTTTCAATCGAATAAACTATTTCAGTCTTGACATCATTTTATAGAAGTCATAATTTGTTTCAACTATAATTTTATTCTACAGATATTTATTTGTTATTAATTGAAGATTTTCATTATTAGTATAAGCCAAACATATAATGAGATGTAATGGGAATCTTTATTACTCTACCATTTTCTATAATCTTTTATCGCAAGTCTTTAATGAATTGCTATAACACAATTTAAGTTTTCTTTCTTTGGATTTTTCCTTGAATATTTTTTATTTGTTCTTGCACTGCTATAAATAATTACATATTAATAGATGTTTTATACCCGTGTTCTTGAAGTGAAATGCGAATTACCTTAATTCAAACAAGCCTAAATTAGTCGTTTTACATAATAGAGTGAAATTCAGCTACATACTTACACGCAAAGTGTCACTTTTTGTTGTAAATTGATTGTTGTATTGGAAATAATAAACTCGTTAGACGTCTGAATGTAATTAAGCGCATACTTGTCTAGTTGTGTAGTTGCAGTGAATACCGTTTCACGCGGTCGCGTCCCTGGCTTTCAAACGAAATTGTGGTGAAACTGATATAATGACGAGCAAGCCACGCTACACTCAACGGCTGTCGTGTTTTCTATTCAATAGACAAACCATTTTTTATATAGATAAAATTAGCATTTGCCTATACAAATAACATTTTGAAATTAATTACTAACATCATGTTTGTATCACTTCGTTTATATATGCCGTAGAGCAAAACAGAAAATTTAAAAAAGTTAGAAATTGCGAGTAGGTATTATAATGTATTCAGGAAACATTTGTAAGCTCTATAAATCTTTTTCTGTTAATAAGAAACATACCTACTTTTCCTGATATTTATTAAAATTACAAATAAACAGATGCCACATACAAACCTACAAGTATACAAGTTTATAAGAAGTTAGAAAAAAAAAATTAATGGGTATGTAAAGTACTTTTGAACAGTGCCCTTATACCACTCGAATGCAATTCAAGCTTAACCTATTAAAACTCTCTTGAATGACCAAGTCTAGGTACTTAAGTTACAATATTAATATTTTGTAATACTCCCAGTCTTCAATTAAGGTATAAAAAGAATATTAATTTGAGAAGCTTTGAACTCGAATTAATAAAATGAAAGATGCCAATTAAGCATCTTAGGTAATACAGCGAAGCACCTATAAACAATTTCAATTACAATATTGTGAAGAGATTTACTACATTAACAAATAAATGCCTTTATCTTCATATAAAGCTTAATATTAATTGATAGCGACGATATTAAGATATTTTAAGTCTTTATTGTATTTTATGAAAATATATTATTAAAACTTTTTTAAGCGATATTATTATTTACAACATTTTTTATGTTAATCTTGGCATCACAACAACATTAATAGTTTAAGAGAGAACACGAATCTCTCCTCTTTACTGAGGTAAAGATATAAAGCATGTTCCATTGGTGGTTATCTGTTAACGGAACTTACTTTTAAGTTTATTTAAATGGAAAAAAAAAATAATGTTATGCTTTCTGTACAAAATAAGAAAGAATACAATATCATTGTGTAAATTCCAGTAACTAACTTGAAAAATTTGAAATCATAACATTTTTGTTTACTCATTTTCAAAATATACTTTATATGCTAAAGGGACTAAAAATTGATTTGAATGGAGAATGTTGGTCAAGTTAGGCTTACAATGGTTCCGTTACCATTACCACAGGTTTGGTGATACTAACTCAAAACACTTAGCATGGTAATGATACTAGAAATATTTGCCGACCGTTACACCGTCGCGACTTCGAATGTTTTCAATGAACGTGACCGACATTCTAAAAATTTTATGCAAATTAATTTCAATATTTTGTTTGCAACGATTTGGCATCGGCACTAAACTTGCAACTTGTGAATAAACGTTTGATGCCTCGAGGAAGTCTCCCATTTAAATTAAAATGTTGATATTTTCGCACTCGCGAGTTATTTCGTGAACTTAATTTTGAACGATTGACGAGAAATGATTTTGCAAGATAAACTTTGTGGGATTAAAACCAAGAATCTGTCATAATTTATCCGCCATTGATGTTCTGGTAGGCGAAAGTTTGATTTGTAAGTAAATAAGTATTAAAATAACATAAACACTACCTTTGACGCAAGGTCTTAATGAGAAAAGTTGGATGCGACTTCCATTTTGAGTCAAACTTTTGTCATCAGCGTTTACTTTCATGGCAGGGGTGCGACCAGCGTCGAAGGTACGTCGGAAATAAGATAAGAAGCTCACTTGAATTATAAACAAAACTTGATTCAGTTACCGTCAGCTACCGCTTCGTTCAATTCTTCTAACTTCTTCGCCGATTGCATCCGGAATTGAGTTAAAAGTTTTCACTGACGTCGCTTTTGGACCGCAGCGAGCTAAATTAAATTATCGTTTTCAGTTCAGTGTGACAAACGATAAATACATTTCCGAACTTTCCGACTATGCAAACTTTTTTCATCTGTATTTTTATCGCTTCGATGGAGATAAAAGTGTACTTTGGCATTCATTAAACTCTATTTTTATTTCTCAAGACACGTGTAGCGTTAGGTATACGAAATTAACATAGGAGCTCTACGATCTCATTTAGCAATGAAGCGGAATTAGGGGTTGCCTGACACGCCGAACAGATTTAACTGGGTAATTAAAACTAGGCCAATTAATTTCAATACCCACACGAGATCAATATACTCAAAGTTAAGGGCATGGTTGAATCGTTAATGCGTTTAACTTATACGTGCGAACTTCGAACTTCCCAATAGTTACGAGTACGTACGATGAAAGTTAGTCAAGCGGGGACACTTAGCGCAGTATATTTATGAATGAGTCTATTAAACCATGTTCACTTGTTCAGCTTTGTGAAGTGTGACTGTCGGGATTTATCGCGATTAGGAACGATCGCTGCACATTGCTCGGCGCGAGAAAGTTGTTATCAGATGTGTGCGTTCACAACTTTAGTATCGCTGCGCTCTTCACGAAGTTGCCGGTCGAGTGCGTGCGCTCGGAACTGATGGGAAATATGTCGAGTACTTACCATGTTAGAGAGCACCAGACGTTGATGTTTAGCGACTTGAGGGTCTAAAGTCTGGAGCGGGATGGCGAGTGGGAGCGGGAGTTGCAAGGGCAGCGGTTGCGGGTGTTGCAGGATCAGGGGTGGGCAGCAGCCGCACGGCGTCGCGTAGGTCACGCACCCAAGCTGCGGCGGGAACAGCGTGAAGGCGGCCTCCCGGAGGCCTCTTCCGCGTCTCTTCTACGACCGCATCCGCGGCCGACCACAAGTTTCGACGGCTACACGAGTCGCCGTCTCTCGAGCTCTCGATGCCCGGCCGAAGCGAGAACCGGTGAAAAATGTGAAAATTCGAAACTTTCAAAAGTTACGCGGTACTCGAAGTCGAGTCGACGTTCGGGGTACGGGGAAGGGCCGGATCACGGTCGGGAGCGGGAAATTGAGCGATCGGGAGAAGCGAGAAACGTCGCGCAGGGCTCGCGAGAGTGTGGAGAAAGTGGCGGCGTGCACGGAGCACAAGTCGCCAGGCCGGCGTGTGGCGGTGGACTGAGCGCGGCGGCAGGTGAGCGAGGCGCGCGGAGGGCGTAGGGGCGGGCCTACCTGACTCACCTGGGCGCTTGCGCCGCGCGCGCTCAGCCTCCGGCCCTCTGCCCGCTTGCTCTGCACCACCTCGCTCTCCGCTACTCTTTGCAACACCGGTGCAAGCTCATCCCATACACCGTCCACCGTTCATCCAACAAATTATTTTCACATTGTGTCCAATAATCCCACATTTAATAACAGATGGGTATTTTCAATATAAAAAAAATACAGAAATAGAGTAAACGCCTTTTTTCATAATTTATTTTACTCAATTTTCTTTCCCACGATCGTTTAGATTTTTAACAAATCCCACAGGATTTTTATTAAATAAAGTTAAAAGTATGTATCTCGTATGTTCCTGTAAGCCATGAAAATCCTTTAAAAATAAACTTTAAAACCTTAAGTAGGATGACGTCGGAGTCGGACAATTCAAGAAATACAAACCAAACAAGCGTCTCAGAAAAGAGATCGGTCTCGTTAGAGGACATCAGAGAAAGCTTCGCGAGTAAGCTTATTGTATACGCTTAACCTTTAAGCGCCTTTTAACGTCGTGCGCTATTTACGTTCCGGAAACACACGTGGACTTATCTGTTATATTTTCCTCCACTACCACAACAGTTGCAATCTAAGTTGAACTGAACGTTTCAAACTCAATTTAATTTTACTCGATAAGACGATTTTCTGGCGCCGCTAACGTAATTGCTGGTAAACGAAATCGAAATTTAAACTTTGATGAGTGTACCCAATAATTCAATTAACTATCATGGAACTTTGCAATGTTGAATAATGGAAAATAATGAAACCTTACATAAAAGACCGGATTTTTTAAATCTACCGCAGCTAAGATACCCGTCGTGCTTTAATAGAGAACCTTTTTTTCTTTACTGCAGACTGTATAAAAACAATACTATATCCCATAACACATCAGAATATCCGTAATGAAGCAGTCTACATTTAATAGTTTTTTGACTAATAAAGAAAATATGAAGTTGATATGATACCTAATTAATTATAACTCTAAGCTAATTTGTGACATTTTCATATAAAAAATATGTATAATATAACATAAGTAAATGAAATCTCGATTGGAGCGAATCATATTCATCTCGTTAGCGACCGCTGGGTAAACAGATCAGTAGGGATCAAATATCGGCAAGGACCGAATTAAGTCGAGAGTTATATGTTTACTCAAACCTTGCTTATACAATTATACTTCAAACGTTCCCAGATTTAAGGGACGTGTTTTACTGTGACTTCAGAGTGGGAATTTAAGGGTTAAATAAATGTAAAACTATGTAATGTCTTGACGGAAAAGTAACTGCAGTTGTCGCAAATATTATAACGAAAAAGTGATCTGTAAAGTTAGTCAAAATTTTTCATCTTAGGAAAAAACAGCTCACTTAAGAAAAGTTGCTGTTACATACATAGGAAAATTTGTTGTAAATTTCGAGTACTTTATCTTGCTGTAATGCTTTATGTCACTACTTATATTACCATGAATATTTTTCTACAAATGTCGTAAGGGAATTAGAAAGCGCGTACATTCCCTAAGGTTCCACCCCTAGATAACATGGATTGCGAAGATCGAGAATCACTGTCTCAAACATACCTGATATGTCAGTTCACCACGCCCGGTAATTATAACCTCATACATACTAATGACGCGAATTAGACGATTAATTAATACTATCGACAACACACGATATTGATTAATATTCAACTATTTATGTATGGTTACCTTCAAAACGATACACTTGTGTACATTGTTTTATGCCGGTTCCAGAAATTCAGTTGATACTGTGACAAGAATTCAATGGAAAGGCGAAGTTATAGTTGATATAAGTCAAAGAAAAATTAATAACAGCGATAGAGTCTTATACTATTAATGTTAAATAAGGGTGTGGGTTATATCTATGTATCTTAGTAATAGTTACTATAAATTTAGGTATGCGACTATGTACGTAACAAGTACGAACGTTTTCACATTAAGTATCTTTTATCCTTCAAGTACCAACTACTTATATTGTTATAGCACAGAAAAAACAAGTTAGTTGCGTACAAAAACTTGTGTATGTAATACGTATGTTATTAGTACTTACTTTGCACACATCTTTGTATAAATCTGTTTTAGTGTGCGTGATTTCTGCAATATTAAGTGGTTCAAAGTATAGGTGCGCCTGCGCGGGCCCCGGGCATTGACCCCGCGCTCGCGCCGCCAAGCCGTCTACGAGAATGTCTTATGTAACGTGACCTTAACATTGGGCTGTGGGAAGCGAGACCTTATTTATTTTGTCGCCTAAGAATTTCGATACTACGACAAACGTTTCACTGGTCTCTGTTCACACCACATTACACGGAGTTGGCACGCGACTTGATCGATTTTCCAGCGTTTTTAAATTTAATAAGGCATTAAGTTGTCAATTAGTTTAGTGCACGATCCTAGTTAAAAATAATATTTTGTCATGTAAGTTAGTTTTCGTTGAGGGGGCGAGACTACAACACATTCCTAAATCCTGTGGTGTCACTTTATTGTTTTCAGTTTGGGACAAATATGTATACGTTTCCTTGGTAACAAAAATAATCATGTGTTTCCATAACGAAAAAAATACATTTTTTTGCTTATTAAATATTTTTGCAGTTAGTGTTCATGCACAATTTGATTCCATTTTGAATTACGAGTGCGTTAAATTTTTCGAGATACATTTACGAAATAACGTTTCAAAATTCAATTAACTCGGGTTAAAATTTTTTTTACTTTACTGCAATTAAGAGTAACCTAGATGAGACATGTGATCCTGACTGATTACCAAAAAAAAAAAAAGTTCTGCATTGAGCCACTCTAAGACGAAGCCATCATCATCATAACGTATCACTGCGTAAACTTTTAAAATACCTACACGTTTTAAGACCTAACCACTTAAATTAAACGTACCAATTAACAGCTAAATTAGTTCGACTACACTACGCAAACCTAAATCTCCGAAACTCTCAGCATTAACCAAACTTCGGAACATACAAACTCAGCCAGGTATAATTTCAATTTCTGTAAGCCAAAGGTTCAAGACGAACGTACATTGGCTCGTATTAATTCAAAGTTTTGGTGCAAGTCTGCAGTCACACCTGGTTTCTTGAACTTCTGGTTTCTATTACGCTTTAATGTAACACCGACAATTACATAAGGGTTATGCTAACCGCCAACCGTGTTGGAGTCCAAAATTAATATCAGGGTTCTGTAATTTATCTGTAGCTATATTATTTTATTTATAAAAACTAATTTTATCTTTTGGTGTATTATGTATGTTTAAATGTGGGCTGAATATTTGTAGGAAGATTGCCAATTGCATTCATTAAACTACAGTAGGTATATTTTTTTACCTTTTTTGGAAATGTATCAATTATAACTAGGAAATTATATTCATGTAATTATTCATGATTCTAGCTCAGTCTTAAATGAAAATACAAGTAAATGAAGGATAAATTAATTAATCAACATTACCACAATTGAAACAAATAGTTGATGACGTAGAAATAAAAAATTACATATCTAAATATACCTTAGATTCAGCTCTATTACACGCAGGATAAAAATATGACGAAACGAAAAACGTGCAGCGCAATTCAGCGCATATAACGCGTAACAAGGAGTGCAGAGTAGCTGTCAATGAGAAAACTCACATCAGTTCATATCATTAGTGTTATGAAGTTATGACTACGTGATATTCATCCGACTAGATTATTGCATGTGTAATATTTAGTCTGAGTTATTTAAAGGTTAAAAGGTACACATATATTTTAAACTGTATAATTACAAAAACCTACTGTACAAATAACTGTAAATATTAAATAGATACTCATTCGGTGGTAACAGATCTATATACCAGCATTAATTAATCAATAACATGAGTAAACTGATTCTGAAAAGAAATCTTAATTGTTTATATTGTACTTTAAATTGAAGGTTTTTAAAACAAAATTTTCGCAATATTCATTCAAAATTAACGTAACTTCCATACAGAGGTCAATGATATCTTTACTAGATTAAAAAGCCCTTGCACTCAGCAGTACTCATGCCCTGTAATGCCCTGCTAAGAAGTCAATAATGTTCCTCCAACCGTATCCGTCCCGTTGCATTGACTATTGCCGTACAAGATCAAGACCGTACGTTACGTTTAACTGCAAATTAAGTGCACAAGTATAGCAAAAACTAGATTAAAATGCATTTCAATTCTAAACTCCATGTATAGAGCTCAGCTAAGCGTAAATGCCATGGTCACTCATTGTAACAGCGTGTTCTATGCTATTTTTTTAATAAAATTATGTCTTATTAACAACTAGGCTTAACACACGACTGCTCTCGTGAAAGCTTTGTAAGTACTATGAGGTAGGTATTTAATTATTATGTGTATATTTAAGTACTTTTTTCATGTTTGTATCTGTACCTTATATAGCTATGGGTTTGAATGTACTCATATAAGTATAAAAAAATAGTTATGTTTAAGCTTTGGTTATTTTATTAATATCCTTATATACAGTTAATAGAGTTTATCTGTTTGTCCCAATAATCAGCATAAATGACTAAATCTGTATGACTCGATTGATGTAATAAATAAAACACACGTAATTAAATACACTTATTTATTTTGTAGTTGGAGTTATGAATCGCTGGTTATCAAAACAACTTATTTCACAATGTTGTGGATTCCACGCTTGATTTACTTACAGTGAGCAAGGTGCGCTGTTTAGTGTTTTCTTTAGCTCGTCCGTTATTTTGAATTTTTTTCGTTGTAGTCATTCCATTGCTTTTTCTATGCACTCAGAATTACAAATTATCACTTTAGATTTTGACTGTAGTTGTGGTAGGTATCCGTAAGTAGACAAATCAATTGTGTTTTGTTTTTGTCGTATTATAATATTTTTGTATCTTCTGAGCTAAGGGGGTATTGGATGAGTATTGTGTAACATTAGTATTTAGCTATGAATATTGAGGACGCATAGATTACAAACCCCTAACCCATGTAGGTAGATCAGGGTATCAAAAGAGGCTACAGAATGCAGCGGACCGTGGTTGTGCTTGCGTAAAGCTTATTTTATTAATATTATTATTAAAAAAAATATAATTCTTTTATTTTTATTACCTGT
This sequence comes from Lerema accius, assembly GCA_001278395.1. NCBI lineage: Eukaryota > Metazoa > Arthropoda > Insecta > Lepidoptera > Hesperiidae > Lerema > Lerema accius. The sequence continues at coordinate 234,291 of LGAG01000172.1, forward strand.
TTATTATATTGACCTACTAGTCAGCTTATACCTGCAATTCAGTGTTTGCTTTCCGATTCCGACTTTTTAGCAGTCAGTTGCAAGCAGTATTCATAAACAACGTGTTCGTTTTAGCTTTTGTAACCACGGTGAGGATATATTGGCATCTAGCCATTGCCGACGATCTCTAATGCAAAAACAATCGCGATGTCTGTTCGTTCACTTGCTGCGTGTTCTGTTTATCGTCGACATACTCTTGTCTAGACTCTCGATTGTGATTACTTCATATACGTATAATTTTACAACACGCTTAGAAAGCGGTATCATTTTGGACTACGGTTAAAATAGTCCCATATTCGGTTCCCAGGGAGCTAGAAATTAAAATTTATGTATTTAATTGATTCTTCTATTTTGTATTATTCATGATAAATGGAAGGAAGCCTTGTATAGTGTTCGTTATTTATTTTATTGTGGTATTTAAACAAAAGCATAATGTCTTATTCAGCTCACTGAATGTTTAATTAAGCGTACCTAATAAACCTTCGGCATTTGCATTTCCAAAGAAATGTTATAAGCGGAAAAGAAAAGATTTTTTCGCCATAATCCTTTTGATTAATTTAGGAGATAACTTGACATAGAAGAGGCTGTCATAATGAGGAAAAGTCTAAATTATAACTTGGTTCCATTTGTCTCCTAATTTATTACCACTGACCTCAATGGTTGAAGACTTAAATTTTTAACAACTTGAGAAATCATCGTCAAAATTTTTGAGAGAGCTTTGATGAATTAATGATAAATGATTACTTCAAAGATTTGACCATGTTTAATTATGTCATGACTTTTCTTAATGTAATTATAATAACATACTTTTTTGTTTTAGCAGGAAGTAATGGAAAAGTTTGTAAATGCATACCTATATATTCTACTTAAAGTATTAACAGTGTATGTTTATTCTAATATTCTAAAAAACTAGTGAAAAAGTTTTAAACAGGGTAGTTGACTAACAATGTATTTAAGGGTGAATTTTAGTGGCAAATAAATATTTAGCCTTTTTGGTAATATTGTATGTGAGCGGCCACCAAATATGATCAAAACTTACATAAATATTTATGGTTAAATTTTTAAGAGTCCACTGAAATGATAAGTGTCCACCGAAATTTTAATAATTTCCATCGAAATGATAAAAATGTCCACCGAAGTGATAAAAATGACCACTGGAATGATAGTTATTACAATTGTTAAAACAATGTCAACACTACTCACATAAAACAGTACTTTCGGCCAATCTGAATACACAATTAAAAAATAAAATAAATGAATTTCGCACGATTTATAACGGCCATCGAAATGAAAAGTTTAAAGCAAAAAAATTGACCCCATATCACTGAAATGATATACTTACTATTATTGGCGGGAATCAAAAGACTTACTGGACGATATCTATGCACTGAGAGCTCGAGCCGGATTGATCCGAAGTGAGGAAAGGTAAGAGGGGCGCAACAACGCAATATTGTAGGTACTATTGTACTAAAACTTACTGTCCTCTGAAATGATAACTTTTTTCAGTAAAAAAGTTGACTGCCAGTCAAATGGATTAGAAAGAAGATAAATAACCAAAAATGGTTTTTGTTGATAGATTATATTATAATTTAACGATACCAAAATCGATTTAAATCCAAATAATGAATATATTTGCAGGAGAAGGTATTTTATGAGCGGAAATGGGTTCAGGACAGGCCACCGTGATGATAAAATGACACTTTAACATATTTTTTTCAGTGTAATAGAGGCTATAACTGAATGACTTTAATTGCCAAGCTAGAGAGGTACTTACTTTATTAAGAAAAAATATACAAAATCAAAAACTCGCACATTGCACTACCGTTTTCAGGTTTGCCGTGTATTTTTTGTGCTTGTGCAATTCACCCTTAAACGAAGTAGTAATCATTAGTCGATCGGTCCATAATACTACGGCAAGATAACATTTTTACAAAGTGCATAAGTCAGCAATTAAATCTGAAGTATTTTTTAAGGATTGCCTTTGGAAAAACAAAGTAAAGCCAGAGTCAGAAATTATAGGTTTCAAACTTCTTTTTTAGTCAACACATTGGTATAAGTATTAAATAGCTCTTGATGAAATGCACTAAAATATAACAAAATTAATGACAAACTGACAAGTTAATCAAATATAAATTCATTCGTTATCGAAATACATACATAACAAGTGCGGTGCCCTCTGACCCGAGTGTTGGATCGAATTAAAAACAGAATTTATTATAAGTGTCATTAATTATTAAATGTAATGTACCTTTGGATCCAGTGACGTGGGCCGCTGACCACACAACGGGTTTTTGCGACTGAAATTGCCAACTTGCGACTAAATTTTGTTCGTTCAAACAGAATAGGATATTTAGATTAACACGAAGGGTAGCTTCCTAATATTTTATCGCGAGCATAATGAACCTGAGAACCAAATAAGGTTTTAAATTTTAATAACGGAATGGTAAAATTGTGGAAGGCCGGTGGAAATTCAAAAAGGTAAGAGTATTTCGTTTGTATGAACATTTTTCTACAGTAGTTACGATGGGGTTGCGGTTTTAAAAATATGTGTCGATTGCATATCTTTTATTAAGACACGGTTACACACAATCGACGTAACTTAAAATACGCATAGTAAAATGTCAATCTAACGTGTTAAGTTCAAAATGATCAAAACTGTCAAATGTTTTCCAATCTCATACCGCAGAGCTTTCTACCAGTATAAACAACGATTGAATATTCCATTCTAGGAATTATGTTTCAACCTCCATCAAAACTTTAAGTATTCGAAATGTATTAAACGCGCTACTCGAGGTCCGTATAATCCCACGTGACACCATCCTTTTATCAAACTTTTTCGTCTACATTTAGATGTAGTGAAACAAAAATGTAATCAACGAAATAAGCAAATGCAAGATTTTGAAGCATATTAGTTTTGAGGGCTTTTATTTACTGTATAATGTATAAATTTTTTATATCATTAAAAGTTATTGTATACGTACGAAAATATAAAAATAATTATTTGCGACGAAGAAAAATGAAATTCTATAAAACCAATTTTTAAGGTAAAAGGTTCGTTTTTTTCTTATGTGAAAGTACTATTAACTATTTTTAAACGGATGAAAATGAAATTTTAAAAATTCAACCTCTATAATCTACCAAATCGAATTATATTCTAATTAGGAGTCCTCATAACTTAACTCACATGTTTTAAAACATAGATTCAGATGTTAAAAGTAACAACTTCAGTACATAGTCATAATGAAAAAGACGAAAAATCTCCAAAAGAGGTACCAGATGATCTTTGGTGAAAACTCAATTCATTCATGAACGAATGTCGCTAGCTAGAGTTATATATAAATGTATGCTTTAGGGAGGTAATTTAAAAAAAAAATCATTGTAATCCTAAAAATAGTCGTAAATATTGAAAAATATTTTCTTTGGGTAAGAATAAAACAGAATGCTAAATACGAACACAAAGGAGGCCTTGGCAATACAAAGGTTACACGCGGAAACTTTAATCTTATATGCAAAATTGGTCCTTTGACCGTCTGTTTGTAGGGTAAGTTGAGAGCCAACGAATTAAATATGAATATTTGTCTGGGGCCGTCAACAAAATCGTCCGAGGGTCCAAACGGTGGTTTCTTCTTGACGGTAGCGGTTTAAAGCCCATGAGCTGGTTTACTTAGGTCGCGCCCCAGAGCTGCGTTGAAGACCCTATTCCCGAATGAACATGAAACAGTATTTGCTTTGTGATTCGTAAATGCTCCGCCTGACGACATTGTTATAAGTTGCGCGAGTCTTGTGTGTACTTTAAAAGTTGACCGAGAAATATGTATGCGGGAAATTTGCACTTTCCGTAAAGGTCACATTAATGTCTAAACAGAATGGTAAAGAGAGTATGAAATACTATTTGCATGGTTATTAATTATGACATAATGTTAGCAGCCGTAATTGTTTAAGTTGGTATGTTCAAAAAACAAATTGTTTAGTTCAAACACAAAATGATTATGATAATACATACATATATATGAGTTAATATTAACGGTCTTACTGATCCCTAACATAAATAGGTATGAAAGAATAGGGTTTATAATTCAACATGCTTCGAAACGTCACGGTAAGTTATTGAACAGAGTAATGTATCACAAGTTTACAAGTAGCGGTGTCTCCAGTCAAACAAGGGGAAGTTCAGGTAACAATAACAACATTAATTAATTCAAACTATGCAAGCCTCACATTATAAGTTCGCGCTATGTGCACTTACGTACCTACTTCTAACCATAATTACTATTAAATATTGCTATAACTAAAGTTAAAAAGGAGTAATAGTTCTTTCGTAGAATTGTTACTACGTAATTATAGCGTTAATAAAAAATCTTAGATGTGTATGATAAAGTTTATATGAAGTTATGAATCAGTGGGTATTCATGAATGGTGAGCCGAAGTGCCCGTGATCGATTCCCGATCACTACAAACATGTACAAATAAACAAAGTGATTAAACATACTGTTAATATGACTTAAAATTGTTTAGTTGTAACGGAACCAGCCGCGTAATTAAACATAAGACGGATAAGTAGGTAGCTAAATTTTAATCCATATTTACTTTATTGCCATAGACGAACATAGACGAAATTGTCTGTAGACTTTGGCAGTACCTGAGTTAAGGCTTCTTTACATCAAACGGCATAACAAATTCATACATAATGTATAAACGGCTTAATGGAGTTGCCATGAGGTCAGGCCGACTTGGCATTAAGAGCTTTCGAGTCCCGGGACTGCGGGGGGACCAAAGTGAATATTATAACAGGATAATAATAATATTCCTGGTTTTCTGTTAAATAAATAGCTGGGTTGGGCGGAGACTACGGTACTACGAACCGCCAACAATGATGGAAAGTTGAACATCGAAAAATCCATACCCCTTTATAAATAATCATGGACTAAGATTAATCGAAGTTTTAGGTCTGGTTTAAAAAGATTTAGGATTAATAATCACAGAGTAAGAACAGAATAATCTCTAATGTGGTCTATAAAGTTCATTCTAGTTCTGGTTATAGTTCAAATATCCATGTTTTTATTTTTATTTTATTAAGGCTGATAGAGTTTAGGAAGTTTTAGGGAAATTAAACACCTGGCTATGGGGAAAAGAATGAATAAATAATTGTTTTAGGTATTGTTATAAAACCCCTCTACTGTCATCATACATATAAAAATCATCATCTAGCGTTCCCAAAAACTACTGAGCTGCCGGGGATCACCACCAAGAAATTTCAGGTTAGTTCAGGTCATAATTGAATACGACCAAACAATGAACACTTTATTACTAAAATGTTAATTTTCTCCAGAATTCAATATCAGTTTAAACATTTCGCTCTACATGTTTGACGATTTTATCGACTCTTCAAATTTACCGTTCAGGCGAAAGATATGAAAGCTCTACGTTGAATATTTCATTATTAGAAAAAGCAGCATACCGGTATGTTGAAAGAAGAAAAAATGCACGAACCAGTTTAATGCTGCAGGGAGCATGTTGGCTTAATTAATACAATTTGTTCGTATTCAATTAGCGAGCTGACTTGGAAATTGTCAATTGGAGACGCTGTATTGTCATTTTAGAAGTCTTGAGATATTTTCTTATTTGACTTATCAAAATTTGTCGTACTTATTTTTATTATTGCCAAGAAAATTATAACTTATATGGAATTACTGTAGTGCGTGAACAAAGAATAGATTAATAGTAATAACATTATATTTTTGACTTCGATATTAACAACTCGCCAGATTACCTATATCTTTAGTATCTAAAGAATAAGATAATGCCTCATATCTATATTCTGTCATGTATAACAAACCAAAATTTAGTGTTACATTTGCATGTCATAAAATCTTTAAATTTACTTTAATATTTAAACAGAACATTTTGAATTGCATCATTTGAGTAACCATTTATCATAATGTTTAAAATTCTAAACGGTGTCAGATATGTCCGCCCTAACGACTACTTGGAACTCCTTCGTTTCCAGTTAAAATGTTGGAACGTTCTAAATGGAGGAATAATCGCGATGCATCATCCTCAGGAGCATATACGTGGCGTGCAGGAGATAACATTAGGGAGCTATTAGGTAAACGTGTAACGGCTTTCGTGTTCCCAAGTTTCCTTATTCTCAACGATATTTTCATTTGATAGTTTTAAAACTTTGTAAAGTAAAACGTCTACCTTTACAGTCCATTCAGGCGTCGCGTTGAAAAGACAATGATGTTCGATTCGTATAAAATAGAATTCATATCAATAGCGTCCATTGCTAGAGCCGAGCGCAGCGCCGCGAAATAAAAGACAAAACGCCGTGTTTCCACTACGGCGAAATTCACAAAGACTGGGTGTTTTTTAAATCACATTACAGTGTGCTGGTATGCCATAAAGAAATTCGGAAATTGCACGGAATTGTGTTGAAGATAAAGAGTGAAGTGTCACTTGTTGCTCACGTCGGTTGGTATGCGAGATACGCTACGTCGTCGCTTGAGCTCATTTTAAACTATGTTTTGATAAGAATGTGGGTAGTTTAAGCATTGTTCTCGTAAGAATAGCAAGATGTATTTTAAATAAAGCTTGTAGAGTATTCGCTACTTTCTAACAAATGGTTTTGCGTACAAAAAGCTCTAATTATTTTAACACTCAATTTCCGCTTCGCTTCTGGAAACAATGTAGATACTCCTTTAGTTTACAAATACAACTCGTTCGTCAAGATTGTAAACTTAAGGACAGCAATGTAACGATAAGACATAAAAAAGTTGCCAAACCAAGTTGTATTTTTTTGAGGACAATACAGGACAATTATATTAAGAGCGTTCTTACAGTAACAGTAAGCAGTAACGACAGTTTTTTTAATATATTATTTTATTTAAGATAATCCTATTATTTCTTTGTAACATATTTAAAACATACTACTCACGTTGTATGCCTTGAAGCAAGAAGTTCGAAATATTATAACCACGATATTCGACGAAAATAAACTTTGGAAATGCAGAGCAAAAATATACAGCAATAAAAGAGCCGACTCCTATCAGTAAATGTAATGCGTCGTTGTCGAATCGAGATCCTCAACTGAGGTCACAATGTTTTATGCGCAGCTGTCACCTCTAAATAAAGGCACTGTATTTTTTTTTTCAAGACCTGTTTGCTCTTCTGCTGAATTCCATTACCATAAAAAAGAACAGTGGCACCGACCTGACGGCAGTATCGTAATGAAAATCGCTAAAGCAAACAGAAAGGGACAAAAGTAGTGGGTTTGCGAACGTAACACTTTTAAAATTAACCATCTACCTAAGATTACACTTCCGACTAATAAGTTAAGATTTATCGTGCCGCATGACGAAGATGCAACGAATATAAGACAATTTAAAATGTGTATCTCTAAATTAAATTATTATCTCTTAATTCCAATGTTTTAACGTTTGAGCACAGTATGCCACAAACGGGCACCTATCTTACTTCCAACCCCAAGTTACTTAAACTTAATCGATCAATTACATTTGACACTGCCCCTTGGCCGAATAATATAGTAATTATAAACATGCATAAATTTCACTTAAACAGAATTAAGGCAAGTCTTCATACTTTACATAGTCGGAAAAAAATTCACTGCTGTCAGGAGTAGGTACCTACCATTATTTCGCCGAGTATAATAGCAAAAACAAAACACAATCAAATTTAAGAAGCAAATGCTTAAGTTTCGATAATTTGTAGCACTGCGCCTCACCTGTACAAAGTTGTCTTAGTAATTTTGCGTACAGTTTGTGGAGCTGAAAGATGCACAAACGAGCAGGTCAGTACAGGTTCACCAAGTTGGTCCTCAAGAGTACGTACAAATTTCAAACTAACCTTAGACAAAACTTATGCCCCCTAGTGTATGTTTTATGCTTTACAGTAATTATCATATTTGCGTTCACCGTGATTTCGTGTGAGCGCCTCTAGTGAAAACTATGAAAACTAATGAAACTTCGTTACGCCTACCAACCGGGCGCCTGTCTATATAATTCAATACTGCAGAACTACTGACAGGTTTGCTATTATATTATAGAGTATTTTAAGTAGGTTATCTGTGCACAGACTCCAAAAGACTATCCATACTTAGTTGGATGTCCCGAAGTTTAAGTAGTAAAGTTTTAAAATGTTGCCTTATTTAACTGAAAGCTAAAACTACTCGTAAACCGTTCTCACGTTCAGTACAATTTAAATATAACATTGACAAGTGTATAACAGTGTATTTAAGTATTTCATATAATTTTATTGTTTAATTTAACCATTTACGGTGTCTTTTCTTACTACTTACTAGTATATTATAGTGCTCAATTTATTATTTAAATACTTTATTGTCTTTTTTAAATCAATAAATACTATCTTATCCTTCTTAATTCAATTAATGCTTTTTTGAACTTAGATCATATTTTTGTGCAAGCCATTATTAAATCCAAATACCTACTCGTCGACAATTCTACTCCTATATCAGTGGCATTCCATTAAGTCTTATTTCTTTGGTACGCTCTACAGCTTAAGCGGCTAGATGGGTTTCTACTATTATGGTATTAATGAGTACTAAGCATTTTTTACTTTTCGATTTCCCTATGATTAACCATTTTTCAGTCTACTCAGTCAGTCTTTCACTCTAAACGGAAAAATAACTAAAAACTTGTAAAGTTGTTTACGCGTACAGAGTAATACCTAAGCTAAATGGGACTTAGAACACTATGCTTTCGAAATACAGAAATATGTATTCTCTAGTAAACATCAGCTCAGACTACACAACACTATAAGCCCTAAGATTGTGCCATCAAAATGCAAGTTGGGCTTTTGAGGGAGCCTGCAACTTGGACGTTTGATTGCAGATAGCAAATGTTTGCTTCAGCTTACGAACCGCATCAATTATTCAAATAACTAAGTACGTACTGAAATTGGCCAGACTGGTGATTTTCAGAACATTACCTATTCTAAGACCACAGTACATGGTGTAAGCTGCTTACAAGTTTAACGCCAAATAACTTGCGGACGCTCTCCTACGTGGTAAGTATTGCAAGTCTGAACTCGACTAAACTTGGTACGTAAGTGAAGTTATTAATATGGTGAAAAGACCTATTGATCGCGGGTATTAGTTCCTAGGGAGCATCCATTTGCTTTGCTGTATTATGAAGCACCTAAGTTTTGGTTTCAAAGAGCTGCTGCCAATTTCTGGAAACGTTGCGGCTTAAGTAATTAGTTGCACAGGAACTAAATTCGATATTAATTTAAGTTTTAACGAAGTGAAATATATGAAATAAGAGTAAACTTTCATCTTTATATTAATAGAACCTAACATAATTATTGTAAGATTGTAATTGACTCGGTATGAGGTAGGTACCTACCTAATGTTAAGGATGTTCTTTGTAGAATCAGGTAACTATATTAAAACTTAACTATATTAAAAGTACTAAGAGAGTAAAACTATATTAAACTAAAATATATTAAAGGAATACAATAGGTATACTGAACATATAACAAAGTTAGGTACATATTTTTTTACTGAGTAATATGAGATGTTAGATGGTTACTAAAAAAAACTCATATTTAATATTACGAACTATTTAAAGTCATACTTTAACAACTAAAACGTTAGGTAAATAAAATGAAATAAACAGGAGTCACGATAATCCTCCGAAAAAGCCACAATACGAATAAAGCGTGGCAGGTCGGCTTTGGTGGAAGGAAGAAGGATTAAAGAGGTCACGGAGTTGACGGCCGCTCCGATTAGCGGAGCCACGTCAGCCAATAAATGACGACTGGATGACGGCACATACAGTTACTGGAATTGAAATTATTCAACCAAATATCTAGTCAAAAATTTCATGGATTCAAATTTTTTTAATTTTTTTATTTATTTGTTGCTTAATTCAAATGAATTCAAAATCATTTTATGAAGTTAACTCCATTTTATCAGGCTGCTTTATCTAAAATGAAGAAGAAGATACAATGAAATGAACAATACAAAAACATTTTCAAACTTTTTCAACTGTTGCGTACGTAGTGTATTTACAGCAGAAGTAGAAAACTTATTAAATACTTATTTGATTTTGATACAAATCACGAAATAAGATCAGAGATAGAAAGAGACGTACAAAGAGATAGGAAATTGATATTTCAGTAACAATCATTTAGAAACGGAGTAATACTTGGCTTAAGTAAATCGACTCTTCTAGAATTTTAGTTCTGTGTAAAATAGGCTTAGCCAACAGCGAACACGTCAATAAATCTGACACTTGTCAACGGCAAAATAGCTAACATTGTCGTCATGGTCGTCATCTTCAGTTTTATGGGCCTAGTAATATTTTATTACATCTTGAAGCGTCTTCACTGGAATATTATTGCGATTTGTAAGTGTATGATATTGGTTTCATTCAATTTGTATGCAAGCAATCTTATATCATATCATAAGTACACGACACGATACGGATAGGTATATGAATTTCGATAAAGAAATCTGCATATTTGTGTTTGTGTTCTATCGTTGAAATAAAATTTTTAAATCCATTAAAATAATATTTAACGAAGCACCTTACTTAATCACTCGTATTCTTACACTGATACTAAAATAAATATAGAGACAGTGCATATAAGTACATTATTTTATTGCCTTATGACTGTTAATACACTTACACGTCACTAATGTAACGTATGCCTAACCTACGCACTACACATATACGAGTATCACAGGTACTGAGTTATAATAATTGCCTAGTGGATATTGTATTTAGAATCTCTAATTAACACCCTCAGCGTTCGTTAATATTAGATCATTAAAGCCACAATGTTCGAAAACTTACCTGCTTTGCAAACTGGAAGTTGTATCGACTGGTACGACACTGAGACAGGCGATGGATCAACGTCTCGCTTCAACAATTATAAATAAGTAACTCAGGAGCTCTTCAACAAGGAAAGTAAGTTTATTTTTTCACGTGCCATATATTTTGTTACATAACCTCGCGCGTTATCGCGTTCTCCCAAAATTTAAAATTTAATCTTCGATTTACCTACGAAATTTTATGAAGTTACCGTCTCGGGTTTATGAATAAAGTATTCAAAATGATATAGTTATTCATGTAGTAATTTTGTCAATATATTTTTCTACGTGGTTTTTGTACGTAATTTTATCATATTTTAATTATAGTTTTATTTGACTTCAATATATTTATTTACTTAATTTAGATCTCAGTTCTTAGAAGTAGAAATACATAGGCAGTATTTTTGCCTCTATATTAGTAAAATCAAATAAGGTACTTGGATATAAAATTGGAACGAAGACAGAAGTAAGATTATTTTTTGAACTCTGATTTATTCATAGAGTCTTAATTGACACTTTATTTTTTATATAATGTAGAATTGTTTGGAAAACAAAATTGTATCTATAGATAGTGTCTCAAAATTAGTAAGTGTGCACGACAAAATAGATCCGTAACTCTGGCTGTAGAAGTCGCCTATGAATCAATTTGTAAAAGGAGAGATACTATATCTCAATAAATTGAAAATAGATATCTTTATAGTTCAACATACTAACATTTTTGCCAAATTAATTAATGTTTGTTACATAAATTTTTCTTATGTCAATAATCTCGAAGGATATTGGGACACAGTATAAGACAGGACGTATACGAATCTGTAATTGCATCATAAGCTGACATTTCGTTGTTTTTGGATAATGAAGTGACATAGTAACTGCATTAACTAGTTACTCGTATCTAGTAGAACAGGCTAGAATCAAACAAAGCAAAGTTTACGGTTCAGAACTTAAACCTTGTAGGTAGCTGTGTCAGGATTACAAGTTATAAAACCATATTTAAATTAAAAATTAAACTAAGAAAATAAGGTTGTATCTACAAGAAAAGAGTCTCTTCTTAATTTGAATATCTTTTGAAATATGAGATAGAATCAACTAATAAGTTTCATCTTAAGAAATGAAAGAAAGACTACAGATCTTAATAAATATAGGTACCTACATAAAGTTAAAACAATAAAGGATTTGAATACGAAATTATTCTTCGTACGTATATTATTCAACGGCTTAAATAATTCTGTAGCTTTTATAGAAGGCATCGTCAACTTTATGGGAATATTTTTTTAATTCGCATTTTATTTTATCCATTCATTGCAGTGTATATTCTGCACTTATACCTACGTACGTGTACATATATAAATATACTGTATATGACGACCCGTATAGCGCAATGGTTACCACGCCGGATCGCCGTTCAAAGGGTCGTAGGTTCGATTCCCGGGAACGAAATTTCTGTTCTCGGTCTGGTTGTATGTGTCTGTGTTTCTTTGTCGTCTATGGCACCCACAACACAGGGAATCCTAGTGTGGGGCTATGAGCGTATAGCGTTATAAATACGTGAGAATGATGACCCCTTACATTATAGTTGTTATAATGTTTTTGTTTTCTTCATAGAAATAAATAAAAACATTACTTGTTCACTTTTAAAATATTTTGAACGTAAGTATATTTATTGATACAATATTGTAGGAATCTGATTAAAACAGCGAAAAGTCCAAGTATTCATAAATATTTCTCTAAAAACAAATTGTTTCAAGTTGTTCAGTTCAGAGCTTATTTTTGTGGTTGAATTCAAAGCAGTACCTACAATAAAATAAGCTGACTTCTGTGATAATGTTCGCAAAGAACTTAATGGACTTTTTACACAGAAGCTTTCCCTGTTGACTCTAAAACAGGTACAGAATTGTAACGTTTAAGTAATATAAAAAGGTTGGTTTGTACAAAGAGTAAACTAAAAGTTCTTTCAGTAACGTCGCACCATAGTTAGAAATATTCCGTTTTATAAACAAAGCACTTTTAGATAAAGTTGGTAAAATTTGACTTATTGGGGTGCCGACATCGATTTGCGGTTATGACACAAGGTATGGCAGAGACAATATTTAAACGGGAAAAAGGTTTCTCCTCGAACCATTTCATCGTCTTATTAATGACATACGTAAATAATACATATTATGCACAAGCGAGTCAAAGAGTGAAATGGTAAATTAGAGATATTCACAATATGCGTAATTATGCATGCATAATTGCATATAAACCTTCCTTTTACCTGCTATCCCGCGGGATTTGATCTCGTTACAAGGTTATTACTAGTAGTAATAAATAAGTTACCGTGTAACTAAAAGCAATGTTGTGATCATTATGCACGACAAGAATATA
>LGAG01000172.1:259335-272343 GCA_001278395.1 Lerema accius
CCCTTAATGGGGTAAATATCACCGCAAACTATAATTTCCGCAAGCTAAGCTGCGGGAAACAGCTCGTTAAATATAAAATTATGTTGCTTTTTCTAACATTGTTCACTTTAAATGTAGAGTATTTTTTACTGTCAAATAGGTTGTCATAATAAAATACGGAGATGTTTAGTAAATCATAATTGGTATATATTATCTTTTGTATTTTGAAAAGACAAATATAATAGTAGTTTGGTCTGTAGAGTTATCAGACCGAAAACATTATCGTAGGCTTCTTAAATGTTTATGAATAAATGCTAATAAGCGTTATAAACTTTTTATAAACAAGAGTAAGTTATATACATAACATTTATTTAGTACAACGGGCCAAGCTCAATATGTAATAGAATTAGGTACTAGCAACACTGCGTTTATCACAAAATACATATATATTATGTACATGATATTGTTTATTGCCAAACACGAAATCATTTCGTATACGCCATAAAGCGCCGCATGTTCACGTTTACTGAGTAAAACGGTTTATACAATCTATTAGTAAAGCGAATATAATTGACAGGCGAATTATAGCTGCGGGTAACACACGTGTGTCGAATCTGCTGAAAATCTATCAATACCAAGCATACGCCGGCAGCGTTCCCCAATGCGATATTGTATTGCAGAGGCGTATACATTCAATATTGTTAATACCACACTGAATGAGGAGTAACGTGCTGTAACGTTTTGATTAGCTTTCAACCACAAACGTAACTTTGTATGTGTATTATGCTTGTTTCCTCGAGTTCTCTTTTATACGTGATAGTTATGTATTTAGTGATGCGTAATGTATTAAGTAATGAAATTAGCTTCTTAGTAACTTAGGCCTCCTCAGTTATGCGGAGTGACGCGTGCTCAATAGTGGGCCGTTAATGGGTTGAGGCCAACAGATTTTTAGTAATGTTGTTCCACATATTTCATGTTAGTAAGTGGAAACAGGAGTTACTGATACGTTGACTAATAAGAAGGAATCGGAAATCACGGTATACACTATTCCTACATTTCACAGAGGCCATAAAATGATCGAAACTTCATTTTATCAAAACCAGCATAATCAAAACCAAATTGAACAAACTGAAATTGTAAACTGGCTCGTCAATAGGCTGTGGTATGCATGAGTCTTCAATGAATACGTAGGGCCTGATGAATACATTTCACGATGCGTGGATTTAGCCTTCAGGCACAAATTCGTAGCATGTAATGGTAACGGGACAGCAGTGTCCAGAATTTTAGGACAGGAATAACGATTCAAACTCCAAATGTATACGATTGGTGACTATGTATCACGATATTTTGACACACACTAAAATTATGGTAGAAATTATGTTTTAATTTTATCGTTATAATAACACTTAGAAATCCAGTAACAATAAAACAGAGTCAACATTAAATTAAATACTGAACATTTATGTTTGTATTTTGTGTAAGTAACTCTATCGATACAATCAGCGAGCTAGTCTATGCGATGCATTCTCGCACGTTTCTTCGAATTATCTACTTACTTTAGTTACTGTCCGTAAGATAAGGACTACCTCTGTCAAGACCGAATCTCAACCAATCTTTACACGGACCCTTGACAATATCAGCAAAGATGATCACTCAGTTTGTCGAAACTTCGTTGAGAAGTCTTGCCCCTTTCGCGATAAAGCCACCAGATGTCGCGTCGATGTAATTGGTCCTTTGTGCCGTTTGAGACGAAAGGTCCCGGTTGATATAGCTATCTTTAATCGACGCGAAACTTGCGTGATGCGGGCTCGGTGGAATGTTGCATGCGCATCATAAGGCGCTTGTAGTGAGATAGTGATTGGTAGACAAGGTAGGTATCGTACATATAAATCCTACTAATATTATAAACGTGAAAGTATTTATAAATGTTTGGACAATTGGGATAAGAACGTTAAACCACGTTAAGAAATTAGAATACGTTTTCGCAGCCGATAATTAAAAGCTGTAGAAACCCTATTCATTGGCAGAATGCTAATGTCAATGATTCTATTTATTATAGTTGCTGGTCACAGAGTGCTATCACTCTTCTATAGCATGAATAGGTACCTATTATAATGATATGGTCAACATTTATGGACAAAGTTCACTTATACACAATAAAATATAATAAAGATTCCTTATTTTTGTAACCCTATGAAAAAACCGAATAACAATATTATTCTTACACACACTAAGACTGTGTTTCTAAAGGTAAGGAAGGTCCCAAACAAAATAGTTCAATTATGATATATAGGAAATAGTCGTAATCCCTAACAGGTAGGTGAAGCCCGTTCATACTTGCAAATCAGCCGCAGTTAAATCACAGTGAAGACCGCAACAGTGTCGCGGGGGGAACTAATCTCTTTGAGACAATGCGCGGCCAGTACCCAAGTTTACGACAAACCCCACCCGGATCTACAAATATTTGAACAATCGCTTCTCTATGGCTCCCATTGTCTAGGTCAAAGTAATTCTGGAATCCTCTAAAGCCGTAATTCAATTTTGCATTGAGATCATCAGTTAAATTAATTTGGCTAACGTTTTAATTAAATCCGTTTATTGGTCAAATGTACAATAAGAAACTTGGGGAATTCGGGTATCTGACTTTACGATGCTTGTTACTGTTAGGAAAATTATGACGCACCCTTAACTTTCAGCAAATATTGCTTGCTAAAGAAAAAAAATTGATTTCGTGTGATCTTCACCGTAAGCATCTTATTGTGCTAACTCATTCTTACAGAGACACAGAGAGAGATAACACAGAGTATTCCTCACGCTCATAGTATAATATCCGTTACTAATGGTAATTACACACATAAGCTTGAAAAACATTTCCCTCCCTCTGGCGCAGTTACGTAAAAATCAAGAAAAAACATAACTATTAAAATATCTTAAAAATTTCAGTGACTACACCACGAAAAACTAAATAAGGCATAACAATTCTGGGGCAAATAATTATAAACACCAAGATTAAAACATTAATTGCTCTGCAAAGAAGTCTTGCATTTTACCATTATACTACACTTACTTCCATTCATTTAACTATGCTCTAGTGCATAAAGAGCATTCTCTATAGGGGCATACATCATTTACTAAGTCACCTACGCCATTAGATATACGAGATATACCTCACAACAGCTATAACTTTGTCGCGATGCGCCCAGGGACAATACATAACATACAATCAACAGCATATCATATTATAATAATAGGTATCCACATAAATCATTGTATAATGTAAACATTTTTTATCTTATAGTTTAAAAATGGATATATAGGTAGTTACCATTTTTGCATACCTATTTTTACTATTATTTTTATCGATAAACCTTGCATTTTATTAAAAGTTTAATCTTACCAATTTTAAAGACCGATGGTAAAAAAATAAGCTAATATCCTACTAATATTATAAATGTGAAAGTTTGTAAAGATGTTTGGATGTTTGGACGTTTGGATATTTGGATGTTTGGATGTTTGTTCCTCCTTCACGGTCTAACCGTTGAACGGATTAAGCTGAAACTTGGTACACAGAAAGGTTGCATCCAGGAATAGGACATAGGTTTTTATCCTGATTATAGATTCCCTTGGGATAAAATCAATATTTTGTTTACCGACTTTTCTGCGGGCGGAGCCGCGGGCATCGTCTAGTGTTTAATATGACGGAGTCTGTTTTGTTGTAAGTATCTCAGTAGGCCCATGTATCACTTACTTAAAATTGCTAAAGGTACGCACAATGACCGCAAAGTTAGTAAACTTTGCACCGAGGGATTTGGACTAATAATTAATAAAAGGGTTTTTGCTGTATTGGGACCATATAGAATATCGACTCTTATCCCATACTAGCAGATCAGTGTGATATAAGAAGGTCACAGAAGTTAGTTAATAGGTGGTAGAACTATGATAATGGAATACTTAAGTCATAGATATTATTATTATTACTACCTTTAAATTACGAAAAAAATGCTGGCAGTCTTTGCCTTAATAGCCTCAATGCATTAACAGCCCACTACTGAGAACAATGGTGAAAAGTTCTTGAAGGTTTTCCATGTTTCAAAGGGCACGTTAAGCCGTCGGTCCCGGTTATCATTAGAAGATAGTCATTAAGTCATGTCAGAGGTCTTCTAATAGTTGAGTTGACTACTTACTCCTCTACCAATCCACACTAAAGCAGCTTGGTGGAATACATTTCAGGCCTCCCAGTTATAAGAGACTTGTGTTTCGTACTGGCCAGTAATGAGATGAAGCCATATTGAAATTGTAAGTTACTTTATATTATAAAGCAGAAAATTGTGGACGCCTTTAATCAAAAAGAATCCAACACTGATTTGTGACGACGTTCGAAAAAATTTACTTCGTTAAAAGTCAATTGAATTTTCCTATCCGTATTTGGGCGGTTCGCGCTCTGTGATATAGGTCGTGCTACGGAACTTGAAGTCAACATTTATTCAAAGTAAAAATTTTTTGTTAAAAAGTATGTCGCATATTTGACTAATGATATGACAACCCGCGAGTCCTAATTTAATTATGAGTTCATCTACAGGTACTATACGGTATCCGAGGTTCAAGTACCTTTAAATATAGGCGAAATGTAGAAAGATTCTCTCTACTGAACTCCCAACAAAAAGAAACATGAACAAAATTAAACACATAATAAACAGTATAAGATCATAAAAACGTATTTATTCAGTCACGCGAAAGCATTACGAGCCATTTTTTCATTAAAGTTTATGCTGCAGCCGCATTGGCACTAAACCCTTAGAGGTAATGAGGTTCAGGTTTTAAAATGGGGTGGATTTGCGTGCATTAAGTAGAACATTTTGTACCATTTGGCAGACACAGGTGTTGTCAACGCATTACGTAAACATCAACGAATTTTACGGCAAAGTGTTACTGCCATTTTTTGTAATTTGTTGGACCTATTATAAACTTAACTTGTAACATGAAAATTGTACCCAAGTTATATTGAAACAACTTGCTTACCTAGCAGACGGTCGTGTAATTAATTGTATACTCCAACTGATTTATTAATAACATATTAATTAACATTTACTAAATGCTCATCATATTGAACAACATTTGCTTTGAAAGCATTGCAATACCTGTAATAGTTTGGCTAATCCCTAAACAAATGACGACAAATATATCGAATTGCTCATTTCAGTGATATAATTACGAAAGTCAACAAACTTGATATAAGTCAGGAGTTATTTCTGTCACTTTTAGGTTTCAATTCTTTTAATACAAAAGGTGAGGGTTGACGATTTTCGGATACCTTATCTTTCAGTAATCATAATTATGGTCATCAGTACCTAACAACTATGTTCCCGGCGTTCTCTTTAATATTATATTGAACAAAATATTCAAAAGAATTGCTGTCACTCGAGCCAGCAACAATTATCGCTATAACCATCGAAGTTAACTAGCCGACGTAGCTCTAAATATTGCTGATTCGAATAAAAAACTGATTGCTATCCCACTTTGATGTTGTCGGAGGAAATGGGATCTGCTTCCGATCCGCGAGAAAAGGGAATAATCTCCTTCCCGTTCAGGGTACCGTAAAAATATCAATGGAGCCCTTGCATGTCACGGATTTATACCCAGTTATGGCTTAAGGTTGATGTTTAACAAAGGCGCACAATATTAGACTACATACGTTAAGACACAAGTATGAAACCTCTATCATTAAATCTCTATTGCCTTGACGTTCGAAATTAAAAACTGCTAAACAGGAAATTATTGCGTGGAAGTATGACAATAAAATATTAACTAACAGCCGATAGGACATATCTAATTTAAATTCTTAAACATGAACGTGTAGTTTAGACGGCTAGAGAAATCCATTTTGAAATCCTGAGTAATACCCTGCATGGTCAGCTTAACCAGGTATCTCCCTGTAAAATGTAAATGAACAGTAATTTCCGGTCTCAATCAAAAAATAAAATTATCAACATCCTCACAAGCAAAACGAAATAATCAGTCATGACATACATTTGCATGTGTACTAATGCAGACCGGATGAAACTAACACAAAACGCAATTGTCCCCATTCGGAACCCACTGTACTTGCGGTGAAGGATGCTTGACTCATTTTTAAATTCGCCCGTGAATCCCGTGATTGCTAAGAGCACGGGTAGCGTCACGGCAGTTGAAGGGCTCGGCGTCGACTTCTGACCGTTTGGAGTGCTGATCTAATTTGCCGAATCGTGGAGGCATATGAAATTTAATCGATCCGCGTCAGTTGAAATGGGATTGGAGCACGTTTTCTGTGCCACTATTGTAACGCTTCATTCTATGACGGCCGTACTTGCTGAGATAATGTCATTTGTGAGTCTGCTAATAATGCTGGTAGAGAAAGTAAATGACGTTTCCGTTGGTATGCAACAGTTGAATGTGAAAGAAGTACACAGTCAACAATTTGTTTATTATTTGACGGTAAGGGAAGGCCTATTGAAACCAATATCGTAATATTTTGTAGCGAAACTATACAATATGATGGTTGGATACCGCTTTTTACATTTGGAAATACTAGTTGAAATGTAGAGCAGCATTCAGTGCCGCTCTATTCGCCACTGAAGCGAAGATATCAAAAACACATGGCGTGCACCTTGTTTGAATAGAGAAAATGGAAGAGAACAGGCATACGTAAGTTTACGAGTGAGTTACATATGAAAAAAGTGCTTGCTATCATCATAAATACATAATCTCATCATCGGTTTGACTCAAGTTTTCACCAAACATTGATTTGGTGAATGTATGGAGAATAAGTTTCGTAATTCTTAACAACATCCCCTTATTTGGAAAAAAATGTATTTACCCTGAAGGCAACCTTAAACCGCGGCTCAACTTATAGTCGTTAAATTATATTATGTAATAGATACTTTTTGTTTATAACTATTTTTTCATGAATAACTTAAAATTGTAAAAATATATTTGTAATTAGAACACAGGACTGAAAACAGTTATTGAAAGTCTTTCTTATATTACAACACTACACTGCATAGTCACCACGGCGATATCCTTTACTTCAGAGGTAAGTATTCCTGTTAATTATACTGATGAACCGCTCTCGGCGAGCTCAGAACTCGTTGTACGCTGCACTTTAATTTGAAGTGAAAATATAATATCTCTTAGTGCTACCACAAAGCCTTTGTAGCGTGAATGCGTCACCAGAATTTGAGGTAATTATTCTGATGGACATGTCTATTCTACATTGCCTTAAGCTAGTATCTAACCTAGATACTAGATACTAACATGTTTCGACGATGACCAATAATTAGTTTTAAAATACAATAGCCAATAACAAGTAAACAATATTGTAAAATATAAAAATGCAATAGCTAGTAACAAACATAGTTCTAAATTATATTTCAGTATGAGTTACTTCAATTCACAAATAAATGACTGACTACTAATAACAGATACTAACTATATCTGCAGACATTCGAGCTGTTGCGATGAACATAATTATCACAAACCCAATAATATGTGAATATAAAATTTATTACTGGAATGATGAAGAAAGAACTTTATTAAAAGTTTGCATGACCACACTACACAACGTAAACAAATCTAGCTGACCCAGCAGATATTGTTTAGCAATATATTCAGTAGGTATAAGTAGGTAATATCTATCTTTCTACCTTTAGTATTCGCATTACGTTAAATACATTTTACTACTGTATCCTTTCATATCTCTTGATTACAAAATATTTTGTTTTTGAACTTATCTATTGGATAATATAACTTGTTTAATAGTTTAAGTAAAAGTAGTTTTTGTCGTTTAAACCGCATTTATAGTTATGAATACGTAAAATTTGATATAGTTTGATTTATCTTGTAACAAAGATAAATACGTGGAAGTCCTAGTCATACGATGTTCTGTAACAATAATACACAAAGGGGTTTCATTCGACTTTAGCTGGTTTTGACATGAAACCGATAACGTTGTTCTTTAGTCATTGTAACAGGAACTTCATGGAATACCAGATTACGAATTGTTTTTTCATATATTTCTTGAGAATAACAATTTTACAGTGCCTATTTCCTCGAACAGGGTTATAGGAGATACTGATAGTTACTTGGTTAGTTAGTTATAAAGTCCTGTTAGTGATTGTTGTTAATGAGAATATTAGTAGTTGTTAATTCCTTAGGGGTCTCTGGTACTCAGGACTATTGAAGGTTATTCTTGTTAGTAAATAGTAATCGTTACTCAAAGTTGAAAAGTAGTGTAGAAATCAAATAATAATAAAGTTACAGGTATTATAACTTTTACGTAGTATTGAGTATAAAGGACATGGCAAATACTCGGATATTACAACTTTTAAAGATATCCGGAGCGTCATGAAAGGCGAAAAAGTAGTCGTAAAATTTAAAAGTATCCAAAAGTTTTCCTTAGTCGACGTGATGCACTGACATTTCTTCAAAAAAGGTTTAAGATTACTTCGAAACTCATTCCTTACGACTAAAAAGAATTCTCGAAAGTGTCAGAAAATCTCTCATTCAACATTAGCAATAAACTGGCAAAATGCGAATGCGACACGTGAATTGGGACTAATTATGGTGATGGACGCATCTCTATCGCCGCTAGCGCCCGACTGGGGCGGCCGAATGAGAATATTAAGCCTCACACGAATTTTCATATTTCCAGTATTTACGAGTTTCCCTACGAATATTTAACTTCATTCTAAGACCGGTTATATTGCGCATTTTTATGGTAACGACGCCGCGAGCGTGCTAAATGAGTGGACTTCAACATATTGTAATGGTGATAGATAAATTACTCTAAAATCATATCTTAAAAATTGAGATTGACATAACTTCTGAGACAACAAAGTATGACTTCGTAAACACGCGTTGTATAGATATGGGCAAAAATTAAATATGTTAGTTTTAAATCAAGTCTTTTAAAATTTATAGATAGTAAAACAAAGACATTCCGAATAATGTGTAAACACAAAAAAACAATTTCTTTAAACAATCCTCTATACTATTTGTATTACAGTATGTGAAAGACTGTATCGCCACAGTAAATCAAATCCAACGAAACTAGGAAAATAAACGCGCCATCAAATTCAGTATCTTGACAAAGGCACACAATAATTCAATAGCAAGCGCCATTATCGCAGCAAGTCAAACAAAAATCAGGACTTGCGAAAATACGTACGTATAATTTTTCCCCTAACAGAACGTTTTCCTACGTTATTTCCTCTGTAGTCACAGGTGAGATTTATCTCCGGATAATTGGATAAAGAACGCGTTCGCGGAAAGTGATACGAGGTGGAAGAAGTCGACGGAGAAGGGGTGGCGAGGGGTATGATATGTTTGAAATAGTACGCTAATATAACAATTACCTACATTCCACTAAATTATGTACGATTGCTCTGCTACAAACAAATGAATAGACTACGAGGAACTGCTATTTATGTCGCTAATTACGAGTAACTAGTTATTTCTGCCGCCCAGTAATCTTATATCTAAAGATGAAATTTTAACAAAAGTCACCGACAAACCTTGTACCTATATTATAATCGGTTTCATACGATACAAGCTAATATTTAAAACTATTCAAAAATGTATCAATAAATACAAGTTCATACACAACGTCGTCGTACGAATAAAATTGGTTAATGAACTGAATTTAATCCATAATTACAGATAGAATTTTTAAATTTTACTGAGCGGGTTACGCAAATAAAACACGGATTAAAGTTGGATTCACTCCGACAACCACATTTTGACCAATTTCATTTTGTAATGAGCTATTGCAAATATGCTTATAATTAAAGTGAATAGCAACAGCCACAGAGTACACTGGTTTAATTAAAAGGTAGTTTTAATGATCATCTCCATATTCAAATAATAATATTTAGGAGACGGTAGAGAGGCAGAACATTATACGTGTTCAGCAAATCTGATTATTTCACGCGATTACGGCTTACTAGTAAAATTACTTGTATTTCTTATAGATCTCGAATGTTTTTTTACTTTGTTAATTGCACTATCATTCATAACTTATCGTCTGGTTGAACTCTCAGTTAAAGTGGTGATAATTTTAATGTAACTGTAAAAATGTGTGCTAAGTGTTTTTCTATTTTACTTTAGTGGACACCTTTTAAAGTGGAGTATGAAAAATATTTTTGTATTTGAATTCGTCATAACAAATCATAGCAACAAATGTAACAATATAACGAAACTAAGTAAAATAACTTTCGAGATGAAAAACAAATCCTAATTCGTATATTATGCCCACAGGGAAATCACATAAGTGTAAAACGGCCTACAACTTGGTAAGCGATTGCAGCTCCAGAGAAGGATTTTTATTATTAAAGAACAAATGACTTTTGTTTTTAGGGTGAGAATGACTTCGCTGTTTATATGTTTGAAGTAGCAATCAATGCAGTGTAAACAAAAGTTTACATTTTATTCGACTATCGTATTAATTAAATTACCCACTTTGCTTTAAACTAAAGAAAAACGTAATTGTATGAATTATGAAATCAGTCAATCTCCATAGATCGTTGTTTTCGAAACTAATATTGAATATTAATTGGACTCTTTTTAACAAATTAATGTTTTGCCTATTAAATGCAGGTTTGAAATATCTTAGAATTATGTAATACCAACATTTATTACACACATGATTAACGAGGCAATAAGCTCTCATTAATACCCAAGTATTTACTAATGTTAACCAAATTAGTCGTAAGCAAATCGTGATCAGAGACAAGTGTGCAATAACAACTAACAACTACTAACACTTCTACGCAACACTTAAAAAGCCAATCCAAAAGGAATGATGATAAGTGCTTTTAAATTCCAAGTGAAAATCCAAACATATTCAGACAACACATACGATGGCCGATTCGTCCCGCGAGTGAATGAGTGATTTAGAAATGTATTTACAAAGAGAAGCCCAAACACGTAAGGGTTAGCATGTGTGAATAATTCATACATATTTTGTATTACCTTGACCATTTCACGTAATGCGCGGGCCAGCCACAAGCAGCCGTCCAAATCCGTACTTAACACCGAGATGATTCTATAGGCACTTAGTTAAAGCACATCACTTTTCCTAAAGTTTATTTTATTGTCTTCGTACGTAGTTCAGGATAATAGCGGGCCCTGAAAATTAATTACACTGTTAGCTTTCAGTTCTTTAAACACTCAAAGTTTCATGATTGATTTAACGATATTGCTAAATCAACTTAAATTTTTATTACAAAAATCTTAAAAGCTCCCATCGTATTGTAGGTAAATCGTGTGTTACAAATTGAGAATATGAATATTACAAATACATTCATTATGTTCACTGAATACAATTGGGTGCCAATTAAGCAAATTGTACGTCACGTATTCACTTTTAAATTACGTAGATACAAAATGTGGAAGCCTCTACTTAGAAATTCTTTTTGTAGACCGTTCAAAGCTCCGTGCCTTGAAGGGATGTTCATAATATAATAAAGTTATGTCATAGAATTAAAAACCGACCTCGGCTCACCTCATGAAATGCACTCTAAGTGTAACGTTTAGACTTAAAGCAATATGAGCGCGGGCGGGTTAAATCGACAGTGTAATAGGTAACCAATTTAGTTCGCTCCGGTGTGGATATTGCGGAGTTTTTTCCTTTTAAGCGAGATTCGAGTTTGCTCTGCGGAATTAGTTTACGCCGACGTTTGATCCGATATTCCTTTACAGAAGTTAAGCGATCGTAGCAGATAATTTGTACAGCATTATACAAACAAGCGGGGATCGAAAAATATGGTTGGGATTGACTGATGTCGTATAAAAGTAAGTTGTAAAGGTGAGATTAATTAATAAATGTAGTTTGCTTATAATTACAATTAGCCCTCATTTGACTTTATATTTTCCATTTAAAAATTGCAAAGTGCGTTTCAACTCATGCGAATCAAGTTCCACATAATTAGTCAATTTGTTGTTTGTTACGCCTGACTGTAAAACTATTGTAATATATATTTTTTAAAACCTAACCATTTAACTGATACAATTGATCTGTCAGCCAAAAAATAATTTAGTTAAAGTATAAGACAAACGGACAGACGCAAGGACGAACGGATGGACGAAAATTAGTAAAACATAAGTGTTGCGATTCTATACGAAAATTTAAAAGAATTTGAAAATGTATTTTAATTAATTCTTTTACTTTTTCCAAACCATCTCGAATAATTAAAATATCTTTCACTGGCTGTACCTATATTAATTTACGGAAGTTTGAGAAACAGCGAGAATTAAATAATCACGGGAAGCGATTATCGGCAATTCCGGTACAAAGTCGCTAAGTGAATCCTCTGAATTACCGACAACAAAAAAATGTTGCTTAGTAAAAAAAGGTATTCATTTCACTCCACCGCCCTAATTATTCACAACTTCGCGACAATATCTCTCCGAGAGCAAAATTTACACCAACTCTGGTGACCATTGACAGAAAGGAGGCCGTTGTGTAAATTACATTTTATCGTTATACGAGTATTATTTAGAGTTATTAAGAGAACATTTTGGGTTTTAAATATACGAGAAGTTGGTATATGGGAAACCTAATTCGATTTGTGGTACTATTAATATTAAAAAATCCTATATTTACATACCCATTTTATATGTTTGGTCCGTATCGCGTATGATGTAATGATCATGAGAATAAATAGTCAACATTAATATCTAGTCATAGTCTATTCAGGCCGAGATTCAAAGCACAGATACTTAGCTTGAGATATAACCTGTTTATATGTATATATATGTTCCAAATAACAAATATAATCTTTGTTAAATTCCTATCAAAACACGCGCACACAGTACTTGCTACCATCCCTGTTCAATTTCTTCAGACTTGTTATCAATATGAAAATTTGGTCGTAAACTTCTTTGAACTCTTGGGAATTTAATAGAGAAAAATTAAGTGGGTATTGGTTGAACTGAAAAGTTTCCAAAACAGGCGTCCACAATTTTTGGGTCCGCAAACTTTTATCGTTTTAACAT
>LGAG01000172.1:286817-345539 GCA_001278395.1 Lerema accius
TTGGAGCATTCTCCGCGCAGCTCTGAGGACCAGGCATGTCAATGAAAGCAATTACACGTTCTACACATGTGCGGTACGTCCGCCCAGATCGTCCATCACTCCTCTTAAACTCAGATATAATAACCGTGTCCATTGACGAAGCAGCTTAGAAATGCTACACGCAAAATTATGATCTTAGAATCATGTGGAACAGAGATAGAGTGGAACTGGAATCTGTAGTTACTTTATGGCTTAAGTTT
Source organism: Lerema accius (assembly GCA_001278395.1). Taxonomy (NCBI): domain Eukaryota; kingdom Metazoa; phylum Arthropoda; class Insecta; order Lepidoptera; family Hesperiidae; genus Lerema; species Lerema accius. The sequence continues at coordinate 287,057 of LGAG01000172.1, forward strand.
CTCTTGCGAGAATGATTGTCTTCAGTTTGTTGCGGTTGTAGATGTAAAAATTTAACAATATTTAAATATAGGGATTTTAGTTATGTTAATTATTCTAAGGTTATGCTTTTATTTAGAGTTCGGTGAATGTAAACAAATAAATTAAAAAAAAAACATTTCTTTGTCAAGAAGTCTGTAAAAATAAGATATCTACGTAAGTATCTACGTATTATAGGTATTTTTATTTCATTATTCATTGGTAGCAATCTGTAGTACCTATTTTTACTTGTCATGCTATCGTAGTCTAGTCTACGTGTTCAGTTCGGTGGTATTCTGATACTACGTCTTTGTTACTTTCACACTTCCATAAATGATGGATTGCTCAGCAATAGCAGGATGGCAGTTCGAAAACATCCACTCCATCAAAGGCTTAGATAAAGCGACTTTTAGGACGTCCGGCTATCGACTTAAGGTCTAAGTTGCATTGCATGATGTCTAACAATTTCTTTTACAAAGATGTAAACGCCAATCGATGTGTCAGTGGCTGATGGGGAAACTTTTCATTTTGCCAATGTATCGGGCTGATGTTGTTGGGCGGAAAAACAATTTTCTTGCTATTTGAGAGCTCATTTTTAACGTTATTGACTGGGAACTTTGTGGTGTATGAGTTTATATGGATATTAATCCTCTGATGCTTCCTATGCTTCGGTAATACTCGTACCTTGACAATAAAGTTTATAGCTAGGTAAGAAATATTTATGTATGAATTGTATTGTGATTATTGAAATTTCTTGTGTTCTGTTATACTTAAAGCCCATTTGGTTAAGATCAGTTTTCCTACAGCCGGACAATATATGCTTAAAAGATGATGTTTATTGCAATTCGCAAAAACACACTGAAACAGTGTGGTGGAGTATGCTCTAGGCATTCTTAGTTATAAAGAGAGTTTAGAAGGGGGCCTTAATGTATTGATATTAGATGACGTTGTTATACGTTATTTCTATGAAAATGTAATATGTAACTCTGTAATACCTACAAATAAAACTGTAAGAACATCCAAATCCGTATATTTGATGTTTAGGTTTACAAAATATTAGTCGATTATATTAACAAAAACCATAAATATTCCGCCGTTACAAAGGGTATAAATAACTTACTAAATTACAAATATCCTACCATGTTCATAGATAAGATTCTCTGGTTCACAAAGGGTTTTTCTTACTTACAATATTACATAAACTAACAAAGAAATATGAAAGTGATTACAAAGTAAGATATTCAATTTTCTAAAAGTGCAGTACAAAAGAATCCCATATTTCAATTACTGGAGTGTCCAACTCATGCAATAACATTATACAATACATTATTTGTCTTTACCGACCCACGTTCTTATATTGCATAATTTAATGACACCGTATACATTAAGTATATTGTTAATTACTATTGCCTCGGGTTACTAGTACAAAATACAAAGAAAATGTGGTATCTAAAAGGCATGAACACTTTTTTACATTTTATGAACTGTATCTTTTTAGGATCCCTCCACAAATAGCGCCTATGGAATATAAATTAATACCGCCTGTGGGAAACTAGTACCAAGATTTCATGCTAATACAAAAAAGTGGGAAATAGCCAATATTGTAAAACGAAAAATTTAATATTTTAATTGGAATGAAACACTAAAGGAATTAAAATAGTATCCTTGTCAATTATATCATTCAAAATATCCCAATCATTCCGTTGGAACTTGCAGAATGCGTTCTTGCTTTTGGTTCATACCCGCGTAATAAAGCAAAAATGCCCTGAATTTCGTGATATCAGATTATTGAGCGAACGTGGATATGGGGAACAAACAATGCCTTTAAAAACTGAACAATACAACAAACGGAGCCGTACATTTTCATGATTTTTAAAACCATTTTCATATCGAATGGAACAACGCACGACAATAGCGCAGTAATAACTTTACATTGCTCTCGGAATGGGAACTCAAAAAACACCTGTACAAACAGAAATAGAAAAGGACTACAATATATGGGAACGTATCGTTTGGCTTTGATCACCCCCTTTTCAGTAATAGAACCGCCTGGGTCCCTTTGTACCCGATCTCGCCCGGGGCACTGCGTACTATACGAATTGTAATGTGTCCATTTAATTTACCCACACAAAATACTACCTTTTCCACTGCTGTTCATTCGACGACTCTTAATTTCTGTAATGTAATGTCAATACACGTTGGTCTGAGTTTTAAATGTGTATTTGTTTAACACGTGCCCACTGTACGGTCTTACACGAGTTGCATTTAATTAAGAAAACGGACATCATATGGAAAGGTAGGTGATAGCATGTTTCATTGGATCTTATGGATAGGCTAGGAGATCGAAATATATATTTTTTAAATAAACTATCAATAAATCTATAAGTAAGTACCTACTATAAATAACTATGTACGGCAATATACGTTACAGTATTAGCGATACAATATTTGTAAATTTGTATTAAAAACATTGTACGTACAAAATCGAATGCTATTAAAAAGTAAACCTTTATTGTAAAAATTATGGAGGTCATGCTATAATATAGCGAAACAATTATGAACAATCTAAATAAACTTGAATTTAATCCTAGCAAAAGAATAAAATACCACCTAACCCACGAAACGGTCAAAGCGAATGATTTCATTATTCCACCTCGCTCTAAGATTAGCTGGTTTGTTGGATTTAAAATTACCAAAGCGCTCGTGAATAAAGAGAGAGATTCGTGAAATTAATTAATTAAAATTTAGTGCTAATTATAAACTTAAACAAACATTATGGGTATGGAGGACGTTTGCGGCGAGCGGCATACGGGTCGGTAAACAAAAACACTGTACACCCGCGCTTTTTACGGCCTTTGTTCGCTCTGTCAATTATAAACAAGCGCTTTCAAAATAATATTTATGAAACGTTTAAGAATCTGAAAGTAGGATGACGGTTTTCAACCGAACCAGTAGAAACCAGTCAGAAACTTATGCTATTGGTGGTACCTATGACTATCAAATGAATTTGTGAGAGTGCTTTCTCAAGTCTTAAATATAGGGTTCGGAATTAAATAAAAGCGGTCTTGTAATTCTAAATTAAGGTAAAAAAAATAGTTAAATCAGCTTCTTACGTAGAATATAGAGCTTTTGGTTTATTATCACATCTATAGTACAAATCATAATAATATAGAAATGGTTCGATTTTCCTAATTCGATTTTCCTTCCTGTAACATAATATGTACTCTTATAATTTTAAGAAAATAACTGAAATCCTATCGATATTATTTCTTTAGAAAACAATAATTAGGACCAAAATATAACAAGACCTATCAAAATATGAGGAAAAAACTACATTTTTATTTTATAGTGGAACCTAAAATTAATTTTATAATACAGTTATGAATGACTGCTATCGAAAATTCTTCTTAAACAATTTTAAACCATGTGTTCCCTGGCTAGTTTGCTAATGCTTATTTAACTTGTTTCAAATATCTGTTGTCATGATTGACTTATAACATAAATTATTCGTAACATCCAATGTGAGGCCAACTTTATAGTTTTTAATTATCATTTTTATTTTCAATATAATGAATACCATTAAGTCAAATAAGTCTTTAAAGTAATTTATATGTTAATGTTAAAAACCTTATCGCTAGCAAATAAAAAAATGTATCACCCGGGATATCATTTCAGATATAACCCGAGTCGTATCAATAAATTGGTAAATATGGACATTTCCCGTAATGAGAATTAAGCCGATCCACTCGATTAATCGAATGGAGTATCAGAGCCGAGTTTGTACTAATATTTATGATCGGTACGGTATGTACGGTATTTCATCATAATAAAATCAATTTCGGAGGAAAAAATCGAACGGTATTGAAAATGAAAGAGCGCAAGCATAATTGCGTTGTTAAATAATTTGAACACATCTTATAAAGTTAATAGGGATATCTTGAAGTAATCATATAGCGCCCAAAATATTTGCACGAACTCTTATCGCACTACAACGCGGATTCGCATTAGTGAAACAATTTGATATAAAAAAATCGCACGAAAATAATCCCAGAGAATTTTAGTCACTGTTCTTCTTCAAGATTCAGTATAAGATAATAAACAAGCCACAATTGCGCGGCGAAATTTTCCAGTGCTAGCTAGCCCTAAGCAAAAATAAAAGAAGCATGTTTTTTAGAGAGCTTACAGCTTTTGTCTACATTAAAAGAAGGTACATCAGTTCCTAGAAAATAATATAAACGAACAAGCAGCGAAAGTTATAAAGAATAACAATATCAGTTGGCTTATATTCAACATTCAAAGCATTTCTCCCCATTTATTCTTAGATATTGATAGTACAACCATCCCTAAAGCAAGGATTGCTATAAAAGGTTTAATCTTAAATCTTGGCTGATCCATCAAAGGTAGCCCTCAGACTGTATTAGCATTAACTGACCGCCCGAACAAAGGGTTTTAATTCAGTTATCGCATTCTTTGTTACCATAGAGTATATTCCATCTCTTTTGATGCGGTACCTAATTTACCTTCCACAAAGGATTCTTTACATATGGTTTTGAATAGTACCTACGTAATTAAAACTCCTCGATATCTTTGTAAGTAGCTTCCTTTTACATTTTTCGAGACTTCTCCGTAAATTTATTTCGGAGGCCCTTTGGCCGCGAGGAGTATTTAAGGTCGAAGTTAATCCTGGCTTTAAATTCTAAATTATAAAACATCATAAATAATTTTAATGAGAACATTCTCTTTTAGAAGGAAGTTTTTAGTCGGTCGCGTAGTCATAATCGCGAAGCGAAAAAAAAACTAAAGATTATTTTTTACACAACAAGTAATGTTAAATGATTTATTTTGACTTAAAGACCCATCAGTCGTTTAACTTGAAAAGCGCTTGCATGAAAATATCTACCTATATCTGGTAAATATAAAACAATATCTACAAGACACCATTTTAAACATTGAACCAATTGAAGAGGTAATATGGAATCAATCGGAACCACGAAGGTTAAAGCGTAAGAGTAAACGAAATCATGATATATTTCCTTTCAACTCGTGAATATCAAAAACATACGAAATAAATCTAAGCTTACTTTATTCATACCCGCGGGGGCTGTGAAACTCATACGCAAAAACATACAGGCTTGCCTCGCCGTGAAAGCCTCGGGTTTACATTAGACTCGTACAGGTAATGTTTATTACTCACTGTTTGTAGTTTAGATATTTACAAGTTACTGTGCATATTCCAAAAGTTATTCCATTTTCAACTACTAACAATCTAATGATTGTTAGTAAAGGCTTTCATTAAAATGAAATTGAGTAACAATTTCATTATAAGCTGTAACTTTAATTATATTATTATCACTAACACAAAAGGTATTCTGTTCGATAAAGATATTCATTAAATTTATAGGCAAGCCCTTCTTAAATAAGACAAAATGAGGACTTATTTGCTGTTTACTCGAGAAGTTTCTTTGAAGAGAAATGATATCATGTACCTATTTATTGACCATAAAACTTATTATTGTGAATACAAATTAACAAACATAAATAAAACTTTGCAGTGAGAATAGATTTTGAAGTGGATTTTTCTCAGTATATATTATCTTCTTGAATATTGAAATAAACGAGAACTCAAATACAATTTGAAATGTGTAGGTATCTAACTTGCTGTGTACACTTTCTGCAAATTTTAAAATACTATCTCATACGTCTTTCAAATATACTAGCATGCCTCGAAAGGGAATCGTGTATAAGGAACTTCGCAAATCAGCCAAGATTGCTGCTCGGTGAAATATGACATGTACTGATGATCCGCTGCGTCCAAAATATTAAGACAATGTTTAAAGTAATGGTATACAGTGACATTGAAAACACATTATGCCTTAGATATTTTTGGGCGTCCTTAAATTCAACTTTCAATTAAGCTCGTTTGTGCCTGAAATTCGGCATTATAAAGGCAGGCGAAGACGATGCGAGCCGCCTAAAGGCACCCCACCGAACAGATTTAATTAACAAGATATGAGTCTCCTTTAAACAGACTATAGGCACCCACTTTTTGGAACATTGGTGATTAAAATTTTAATATCTTTAGATGTAAAAAGCAAAGCTCAAGCTTTTGATTTTCACTTTAACTCTCTAAGCAAATATAAGCATCCCTTTTAAAACATAAAAAAATGCATACACAAAAAATAAGTTACTAAAGTTGTTGTTGTGTCGATAACTTTTTAAGGTACCGTAGAAAAATCGGAGGAACCCTTTATAGTTTCAAGTGGGGTATCAAACGATAGGTCTTTCGTAAGACTATTTTTTATATAAGAATTCGTGTGCGAAATATACTCGTAAAGCTTTAAAGTTTTAGATCGAATCAGGTATCAACGTTGCCTACTGACTGAATGGTTGATTTTGGTAATGTGAAAAAAATCACGATACTAGCATTATACTCGTATTAAAAACCTATTATAGATATATATAGGCTTAACAAGTTAACAGGTAATTAAACAAAATTAACGAACATTTACGGAATCGTATATTGCGCTTGATCTGACATGCATCTCATTTTAGAATAATATTTTTTCTTAAAAAATTCCTGTTTCACGCGTAACACACATACAGAGTAAGGTATTACAAATAACCAAGTTTCTACGACAAATATTTTATCTGTCACATAAATGTCTACCCGGCCATGAATTGAGCTTGACGCCCTATGCTGAACAGGGTTACTACTATCCAAACTAGTAAGACGATGTTATACGATATCATTCACGGATGTGGCCACCTGTGAAAACTGACTTTTATGATTGAAAAATTGTTCAGGTATGTAAAAGTAAGCTTACCAGTAGCTCTAACGATATTTACAATCTTTACATTCGACACTACTCGAAGTTTGTTATAAACATTACCATTCCCTGCGTTTGACTTACTGCCTTACCAATGGCCAAGCCATCTATCGTTTTAATAAGCAACTACGAAACTTCTGAAACAAATTACAGTTTCACAAATGTGAATATTCGAATACAAAATCGATTGCACGTAGCGTCGATCAGTTATACGAAATTGCATTTGCAAACTTCGTACTTAATCGATTAAATTTCTGATGTGAAATTGTATTGTTTTCATTATCCATTTTGTTCGGGACATTGTTTCCGCTCACGAACCTCGTAAATTATGAACTGTATGTTTTCCTGCAAGCCCTCAGGCCAAGCTTTAGCTGTGTTAAAACGAATTGAAAACCGGTAATCGAATGCGCGCAATGGAAGCTATGTCAATATTTTAAATTTAAATATCAAATGAAAATACCGGTTTAATATTTATTTTACTTTATATCATGTAACATCCATCTCGCTGTCGATTTTAAATAAACGCAACTTGTTTTAAAACAAGGATATATTTTATTTACACTCTCGGATCGCCTACCGTATGCACAGATAATTTACCCGCTTTATTTGTAATTATGAATTCTGGCTGTTCGGAGCTTTTAAATAAATAACGAACCTCTGTCGTGTAGAATTATTAAAGCGAATGTTTGACAGGAGATAAGGGCCGAGGAACTTTGTTGTTACTTCGGTTAAGGGCCCGAAACATCTTTGGCGCCATCTGACGGAGCTTCGTCGCGAAATTAAAAAAAGGGAAACAGCTGCGAGCCTTAATTAGAATTTTTCGAATTTATACTATGAAGCGAATATTCCAGGTAGTGTTTACCTAATTCGGGATACGTAATATAAAAATTTAATTTAGCCGTAACGCCGACGTACAGGTTACTCCGATAAGAACAAAGAAGACGATTTCAGGAATTCATAAACGTTGCGAATTTGATGTTATTTTCATTTAATATATTACGGAATGATGTAACAAATTCCGTTTCTAAAGAAATATGTACTAATCCACTCGTGTTTCTTTATGTATGAGGAATTAGTCGCTCGAAAATGGGTATTTTACCTTTCCTTTAGATTTAAAGTGGTAGCTTTAGTTTGAATTGGATCATTGCCAACTCAGATACAAAACACAAAACATGGTTGGTCTCATTCAGTTTACCCACCACTTGCAATAAAGGCGGTGGCCAAAACGACCAAGTTCCGAATAACTACATATTAAGCCTTTTCCAAAAATCAACAGGTAGTTTGGCATACAGCCAAACTACTTTTATGCACGTTCAAAGAGTATTCAACTCAATTTTCCTATCTAACATACATTAAGAAAAATATGTACTTGAATTATAAAAACAAAGTTTGAAAATCATCTCATCGAAGGGTTTAAAATAAATTAAAGATACATGAATTATTGTTAGGATAAATTACCCACTTTCCAACTCGCAAGAATCAATAGGGATATAGACTGATATAGATACACGAGGGAGTTTTAAAAGAAAGATTATTTTTATTTAATGGTAACTCAGTTTGTTAACGATCCCACTTAAGTAATAAAAACTTATTCACTTGCGTCTTGAAACTCCCACATCATTAAGATTTGAAAATTACAAGTATCATACTTCGTAGTAAGCACATCATTAATTGATTACCTCTGATTACCTTTACCTAAGCCCTGCTCGTAGCTAAATCGCTAATCGTATTAATCTTGGATTGGTTTTCCTTCCGGCCTTAATGTTGCCGGATATTGTGCTAATTAATTATTAGTATAAAACGTAGATGTACGTACGTTAACACGACATGAATCGACTAATTCTTTTTGATGTTAATCATTGTGTTAAAGAATACTGCATAGATTATACTCGTAATTAGTTATTGCATAGTTACACGTAACAAATAAGGGGGTGCTCAATTAGACAATCACGCGAGGAGTTCATGGGGGAATCTCATCTAATCTTATTTCGGGGAAATATAGGGGTTCTCGGGGCAAATCGTGATGTTATCCACAAGATAAATTAATAGAGAGTTACGTAAACTACAGTAAGATAATAAGAATAAAGTACAATAAAAAATTAAACTTTTTTTTTTGGAATACACTATTCTTTAAAAACTCACTCACTAACCAAATCTCACGATATCTCATAGGAGTGAATAGGATATCGAAAAATCGTGAAAACGCCCTAACGTAACTAATTCACGCCCCATATTGTGTCTCACATAGAAAATATCTGTAAAAATGCAGGTAAGGTAACAATAAATCTCCTTTGTAACCGAAAAAAATAAGTAGGTAAACAAAAAACATCTTCAATATATCCCATTCTTGTTTTATTTCCGTTTTGTTTCTTCCCCACTTTTTCTAGGAGAGCGCTTCAGTACCGTATAACATTTGAGCGGAGTGGTGTAATGCCCAAATTATACGGGACCTACTGAAAGGAACAGTCACTGAAAACTCGGTAAATTTCAGAGAAGAATCCGCCTCTTCTGCAGTTTTCCGTTAAAATGAACTCGAGAGACAATGGAGAATATAATTTTAGAGATCCGTACGTTTGATAAAACATAACCTGTATTTGATAACTTTTCTACTTAGATAAGTCCGTTCTATATACGAGTGTAATTTATGATTTCTAACTTTATTCATCATGAATAGTGCATATTTTTGTATTTGATAAGAGCCCCCGTGATATATTTTGCATGACTTACTCGATCTATTTCTTCTGACCTTGTAAGGAAACAATGTGAAGGCTATGTTTAGTCGAACTATTTCGACAAATACTTCTGAAAAACTGCACGAAACCTTTATAGGTACGCCTGAGTCTAACTTGACCAGTTTTATATATTTATGAGGTACTATTGCTATCATCTTTTAGCAAAATAGTTCTATTTCACCAGATGAATGTTATTGCTTAGCAAAAACGAAGTTTTTCGGAGGTAAAGACTTGTTAGCACGCTTGATGCAGCTTTCTGTCCCTTAGAAGTTATAGAATAAACATTGTTTAAAATAGCTTTAACCAACCAACCAAATAAGGCAGGGGAGTCTGTATTCGTAATTAAGAAAACTCCACCCTGCTCAAGGTTTCTGAGTCTCTGATCTCTCATGATATCAGAACCACTGTGACGACTACCTGCGGGTTAAAATAACTGTCGTCGGAAATGATCGAGGGTTCATGCGCTGAAGCTGACAAAAATTCTGCTTGCAAGTCGAAATATACGGCTGTGTCCACAATTGCTTATCACAGTAAGCTCCTCGAACGTCAACTAATACTCAAGCTTTGAACACTTCTAGATTGTTCATAGTTAGTTCCACTTAGTACTCGGGATGCATGTTTTTTCCTAAACATATAACTACCTACTACATTTTTTATGACTTTACATTCATGATGGCAACCTATAACTAACTCTAAGCTAACTCTAGCTATTGTAAAGCTCAGGTTTTATAAAGAAAGAAATAAGGTGCAATGGCGCTAGTCACATGTGGATGAACAGACTTCTCACTCAAACGCACATATGTTAATCGGCTATGGTACGTCTTAACGTGAGTAAGATGGATTAGCATCCCTTTGCCGATTCCATAAAAAATAAGCAACACATACATTTGTCTCGATTTACGTCTCAACAGTACAGTAATCGCGCCTCCTTGTGTGTCTACCTATCCGAATAAATTCCCGAGATTCGCCGAATGTGGTTCGTTCATAATTTATTCGATGAGTGGAAGACATCTTGGAAATTTATATTTCATGTTAATCCGTCAAGCACGCGAGGGGAGAATTAAAACGACGACGTTTTTTGAACATTTCATACCTGTACAATGTTATTTATGTACTACGTAGAGAGATAAAATACCGAATACGTGTAGTTGCTTTTACATAAACAGATTTAAGATGCGAGGTATCCGAAAATTTTCTCTTTATAACATAGCTACAATAATGTGACTTTACAAAGTGAACAACGTAACGATGAAATTCAAATACAATGTCACTCAGAGATGTAGTCTAAAGTAAAATTTTACTGTCGCATATCACCTCGACAGATCGACATAAATGCTGATCAAACGCTTATTGCGCGCATTATCAATAGATCGCAGCTTTAGTTAGCCACCATGCTAGCAACAATCCCCACTCGTTCACCGTGGTCGAGCCCTTACTAACTACGAAATCCGAGTCGCCCGTTAAGCAGAACACAAGACGAGCGGGGTAATAAAATTTGTAAACTGTCGTATGATACGGCCGCTTAACCACGCGAGCGTCGGCGGCACATAATGTAATGAAAATAGGTAATTCGTTACGTTTGGCTAAGCTGCTAACTTATAGGGCTGGTTTGCTTTGCGTCTAACCTTTGATATTTCTTTAGAGAAGTGGTTTAAAATAGCTGAAGGATCAGCTTTTGCAAATATGTGAAGATAATAGGTACTTTTAATGAAATTTTGCGATTGATTGATGCTTATAGTAAGGGAGCCAAATATGCCAAGTGAATACTTACTCGAACATCATAGGGGCATATTGTATTTTAAAGCTTATAAGTATAGCAAAAAAAAAAGTAATGCGGTCAATTTCTACCGTCAATGCCGATGCGGTCAATGTCTACTCCCTAATTCCCTTACTATTATTATGACTGTTCTCACGACAGAAGTTGAACTAATAATCCATATTTAGCTCATGATTATGCGAACAAACCATCTAGTACTTAATACAAGGAAAGAAGGTTCTTGAAGAGACGTCACTTCACCTTAACTAGTATCCAAACGAAAACCAGCTTACCTGTAACAAAAAAGGCAAACATTTTAGATGAAACGTGAATAGTTTTAGTTCGCGGGATAAATGTCAGATTCAATACAAGAGTATAGAAATTTATAAGTTATTCATTGACAGACAGACAGACAGTCTGAAATTAAGTGTATGTATGATGTAGTTAGTAAACGGAACAAAATATATGGCTGTAATCAAAATAATAGTATGTACAAAACTGAGTTTAATTAGCATTTAGATTCGGAAATAGTTACCAAGACCTATGACGTATATAACATTTAATTTTATACAAATCTGACGTGAAGGAAACCTAACTTTTGTATTAATTACATTAACAACAACCTCGTATTAGCTTGCTGAACAACACATTTTAGCGAAATAACGCTCGCCTTATTGCTTAAGTTCTCATTAGAAAACTTCTTCAATTTACCTATTCATGCGGCAACATTAACGCTACCTTTTGATATTATCGATAAAACCAATTTTTAATTTTGCACAACAAAGGAAAGAAAAATAAAACTACTTAAACTCATAAAGCCATTATGTCAAAGTTTAAAAGTTTGTAGTCTTAAAGTAAGTTACTTAAGCTTTTGTTCGCTTGTAGTCGGGTATCAACTACGGCTTTTTAGGAATATGTAACTTATGTTTCTAAAATATTGTAAGTAATTACGTACGCTTAGTCATGACGAAGTTATAAGTAAACCTAGTTTTACGTTTACTAATGCTATAATTAAAATTATAATCTACTTTTGTTTCGGAACAATATTACTGAAACCAAAATAATGTTTGATAAACTCACAATGCAGTAATTTCAAATACAATATCTAGGTCAACGATTTAATTACTATAATTATATTCCATATATATTTTTTTTATTTGCCCCGAACTATAATTACAGAATATAGGATGACACAATGTAACTTTGTTGCAAATTGGCCAATCTGAAACTTGAAATAAAAGCTACGAAAGTGCTACGCCAGTTTATGTTACTTAAACTCCGTAGGCCTGTCGTAGCACGTAGCACTTTGTAGCGGTGGTATTGGCTGAGCGCCAGCCTACCTGTTGTTAACGTGTTCGCTGTCTTTTGTTGAACGAACTATCTGTTGCGTGTTCATGTTCCAGTAAGTAATATACGACGTGGAAAGATTTTCCTTTGTCGTCGGTGCTGTTACGTATACTTGTCAATCGTATATGGTTTGGTATGAAACTTTTTGTCACGTTTGTGCTTTTGACGGAAAAGTTATATAATTGAAAAGTTTTCTGATATATAGTCGAATAAATATACAGTTGTATGTGTAACCAATCTTAGATTTTCATGAGTGAGGTACAGGTTTACCGTTAGCATTATTTAGGGAGAAGATTATGTTAAGCACAACTTTATTAAAAGTAGGTATATTTTTACAAACCATTGTCTTTTTTTTATTTCAAAAATTTTTCTTCAGCAACCTTGTATTAGGTACCGAGATATGAACACAATTACGACATCACACCCCAAAATCCGAGACAATCCTTTTCAATAAACATCCGCCCCGATCGGAACCAACCCACGTCCTTTCGCTCGTCAGTCAAGATAATGTCACTTGAAGGATTGGGTTACGATAGAAGTACCTAAATAACTAATTACAATAACTATTAAACAACCTTATTCAATAAAACTTGATAAGCACTGTTAATGCATCAGTGTAAATTCATTTTTAAACCAGGACCACCTGAGTTAAAAATAAAAAAAAGATTCGAATAGAACGAAAGCGGAAAACAAATGTTTCTGAAAAGTCGTAAAACAAAAGATTTTTACAGTCACAAAACGCAGTAAGTTGCCAGCGAAGACACAAAGAGTTCACAAAGAAACCTTCCATTCTCATACAAATTAAGTACAAATAAGCAGCCGGAAAGTTATTCTACTCCGCCGTTTTATCGGGTATCTTTGGGAAAGTTTTTAAGGTTTGATTTGTAACAACTTTAAGGAGATAACAATGTAGGTGGAAATGATGCGGAATGAAGTGTTTGTAATAAATTCATTGCCAAATAAGAGTACTTTATACAATTGTAATAACCGGCATTAAATTTATGTATTTAGGAAAACTTTTACTAATTATGACTTACTTACTAATTAGACAATTCTGACCTCTTTAATGCAAGTAACTATAGTAGTTAACAGTTATATTTTGTGTTATTTTTTAATAATGAGGACGATTATGATTATATTTACGGACGATTGTACGATTAGAAATTAGTACATTAAGTTCTCATGCAAGTGACTGTAGTCTTTATGGGAATGAAATTCTTTAAACACATAATACATTAACACTAAGGTAATAAATAGTTCTAAAATATATGTACTATAACAAAGAAGCACTACACTATACTATACAATCGAGTTCAATAGCTTTGCTTCAAGATTTAAGATTGAAGAAGGCTCGCACACAATGGGTAGACGAAAATTGTTATAACAATAAATTAGATATACCCATTTCATACGCGGCATCGTGGGTACGTAAATACCGTAATCCTTTCCGAATAAGAGGCGCTGAGCATTGTCGTGATTCTTGTCATCGTGCTGGTACAGTCGCGAACATTATACGCTATTCTCTAAAACTATTTTCAAAACTTTAATACGTGTTGATCTAAATGGGTGAGATGAAGGGTTTATATAAGTAGTGTAAATAAAAATATCTTTATAGTTAGCTGTAACCTAAATTTGCTAAATTCTAATTGCTAAAATTAAACTATTTCCCTTGCATAAAAATAAAACACTTTATGCATAGGAAATCTAAGCACATACAGTAATATCAAAAACGCACTAACCATGCTTGAAATTTCCCATTTAATTGATCGACTTTCATGATAAGCATTTGTAGTATTGTATGTTGACAGAAAACTGAAAATATTCAGATAAGAAATTTGCATACGTTAGGTACTATTATCAGTATATGAACTATACTGCGAAGATTTCGTTTATTTGACAAAAAATACTAAAAATAAAATTTACCAAAAAAAAATTAAATGTAATTGTTGCTAGCTAAGATAACAATTTATAAAGTATTTATGTTATCGACTGTACAACAGGCATTCTAAGCGGGCGCATTGTGAGAGGGGATTGGTTTCCCAGTAAAGAGAGCGCACGGGAATCGATTTAAAATTTTCCCTGAAAGAACCCCCGCAACAATAGAGCCTAATACTTAGATTGAACATCTTCGAAACGTAATATGGACTACCAACCTGTTAATTGGCTGGCAGACAATGTCTTCCTTTACCATTGTAAATACAAAGTCTACATCTGTTCATTTCGAAAAGCCAATCCGATTTATATTACGACTTAGGAAGAGTCAGACTTGTTATTGGAACTAATTCGAATTTATTAAGTTGTGAGAACTGAATTGGAAGCATTTGAATGAAATCGAAATCTGAAACATTATTTAAATATCTAGTTATTTTTGAATGTAGCATACATATAAGCAGTCTTTCAGGTGTTTAATATTAAGTAATATAAGTAGATAGTACCAAAAAAAAATATTTAATTCCTCAATATTTTACCATTTCCAATAGTAAGTATGAACTTTCTGGAACTTTCACGATCACAATCTCTGACGCTTTACCATTGGTTACCATACAGAACTGTCTGTATGTATGTAAACTACTGAGTTTAACTATCTATTAAATACGCCATAAAAATTCATTGTATACTGTAATCGTGTGATTAAATTTTGCTTTAGTATTAAACTGAGCCATAACTTCAACGTTAAGAATGTATGGGTATCACATACCGATAATAAATTCCAATAGCCTAGGTGATCTTATAGTCACTAGCTATAAAACATCAGCTAAGGAATTTCCTTACATGGAACATTTTGGGATTCCTGACATCGTTCACATTACTGCATTAAAAGAGAGGTCCTCTTCTACTGAAACTTGTAAATAATTTTTTGAACAGTACACCGCTTTTCTTGGGATGTATATTGCATGTTAGTTCAAAGTTATTGAATCAAATGTAAAGTATACAATTAGTCATTTTAGATTAACAGTTAAGCTTGTAATAAGACGAAAGCATTTATATAGTTATTTACTTCTATGTTGAGTAAGACTTACCACGTATCAGTACGTTATATACTACGATATACGTAATCAATCAATGTTTCTGTTTATAAATTGTAACAGTGATTGAATATAGAATTAAATAGGCATGAATCCTGAAAACTTTACGGCTCAATATCATGCCCCGTTTTGCCGTCAACGTCACTAAGTTCCGAAAATCCTCGAAGCAATTATGTCCCTGTCAATTGCTGAATAACTGAATACGTTTACGGAATTATTGAAACAACCCGTTGGTATACTGTGCTTATTAATGCGTAGGTAACAAATGAATTCATTATCCATATTGTACTTTATTAAGACAAAATAAGATAAGATATTGGGTGACGAAAAATTTTTTAAATGACTTGTATCTTGCTAAGCAAGTGAAGGTTAACTGCAAAAAGACTACTGCAGCATTGCGATTGCCAGTACGTATATTATAGGCAGATAGTTAGATATTACATTATTTTATTTCATCGAAAAAACATATTTTTATGAATTTATTATCATGAATTGAATAAGAAAATTTTGAAAATAAAATGTATAGGTAGAGAAAAAATACTTATCACGTAATTCATACGTTTGCGTGAAAAAAAGGTGAAACACAAAATACTACGTCAATATTATGCATTACTAAAGGGACAGGTAACAGATTGTAACTAAACAAACAAGTAGTTCAACTTGCAACTTCGGATAGAGACATGTTTCCATTCAAATAACTTTGTACAAAGTAACTTTTATCGAAGCAAGTCAGACATCAAAGAGGCGAAGAGCACTAAAGTTTAGTGTTAAGACAACATACTCGTAAACCCCACTGTAATACCACTTCATATCCAAATTTTCATATTCATTGACCGTAAAAATATTTTCTATTTTGCGAGATTGAATTTCCTTAACATTGTTTGTAGGCGTTATATTCAGGTAGACGAGGTCCTGTGAATTTTATTTTTATCTCTATCAGTAAGTGCCTATTCTCTTGCTAGTTGCTATACATATATGGCGTTGGATTTATACGTTTTGACATGTGTATTGGTATCAAAGAAAGTGACTTAAAAACATGTTTGTGTTAAGACAACATAAGACTTTAAAGCAATTTTTTTGCTTCACCGAAGCTTTTTTAATAATTAAGTGTAGCGCTGATATGCGAATTGTAATTTTTTCTGATGTTATTATGGTGCTGTTCTGTGTGTATTCAATGTAATAATTTAATTGTCTAGGATTTAGTTTATTATTAAGTTATGACTCATTCAAAACACAATGGAGTAAGGTTCCTAAACTTTACTTTGGGAAAAAACACAATGTATGTAGATAAGGAATCTGCAGCTGAGAAGTGTTAGTAATACCTCTATAATTAAAGCGACTTTCAATATTATGTTTAGATACATAGAACATCCATGCATAATGACTCCCACAACTCATGGAAGCGCATTAATTTAACGAAGATTTTATTATATATCTGAAGTTACGATATATTTCATGAACGTTGTGATGCGCTTATCACATGTTTTTAATAATATAAAGGAGTTAGACCTAAACGAAGAATTGCCTTATAACTTTTTTAAAATAAGTAAGGTTCAAATAAGTAAATGTGATATTATGTCTATCACCTACCAAGATATTTAATAATTTACTTAACGCTGTAACATGCAACTATTAACTTTATTTAAAAAAAAATTTAGAACTAATATTTTTTCAGCTGTTATTTTTTTTCTAGGACACCTGCGACTTAACTCATACCCTAGCTTTATAAAACACGACTTTTCAAAACTCATACAAAAAAAATATCGGCACCTACTCTACATATACCAGAGTAATAATTTCAACTCCAACATTTTAAATAACCAACTCGAACGTAAACACTCGTATCACAAACACGATTTAAACAAACCAGCCGCCAAGATACACAGCTGAGCGTTCAGGAAAGGAAAGTGGGCAAACTACATTAGATGACGCAACAAATTTTTGCACGAACACACTCCGACCGATGTTTACTCGTGCAATAGGTATAACGGTAAACATCTCGAACTGAGAAAACTAATAATATGCTGTTCGTACTTTCAAGTTTTTATTTCATACGATCCTGATAAGTGAGCAGTGGAATAAAGCAGTGGAAATAAAGACTAATGATAGACCAAATTGGATTTAAAATAAAAAACAACCGTCGTAAATATGACCTTTTAGAGTTTATTCGGAGTTGCTTAAATAAATATTTATTTTATACTAAGAGTTACCGTGTTCCTGAAAACTCTACGGCATTTGGAACTAAAGAAAAAACATTAAATGCACTAATATATTTTATCATTTATTTCACTTTATAATAGTTTTTATCAGTGACTGTACTATGTAAATACATTGTATCGTGCTTTCGAGTAAGATGTAAGTTTTTCATGCGTGAAAGAGCGTATGGGAACGTATGGCAGCCCTAGTCAGGGTTGACAGACAATGAATTAAAAGGCAGTCACTGAAACGTACGGGTAGTACGAGAAGTCTGTGCGTGCGCTCTTTGCGACGTACGAGTACCTACCTACTGACCGAAGCAAGCGTCACGTCGGACTGCAGTTACGAATAACATATTAAGAAATACCTGTAACGTTCTTACTTTGCAGCTGCATGTAACGTACGAGTGTGTCAAATTTCTTTTACGTCGTACGTGTTGTAGGTACGTGTTTAGGAGTCAGAAATGTCGGGTAGGATTTTTACTTTCGACAAGAGATTTTAACACATTAAGCGGCTTTGTAAAACCATCAAGTTATTTAACAAAATAAAATTGGAAAGTTTTTCTACCCATGGTTTAATGTTTGTTAAATTATTGCTTCCGTTTTATCAGATTTCGTTTTTACTAAACTTGTAATTCTTATTTCAAAATCTCGCACAAAAATTTTCTTTCGCAGATGAAGTAAAAAAACGAAAAGATCCGTTACATACAGCCAATAAGTCCTATTCCAAACACATCCAACCAAAATCATTACCAAATCTCAACATTTCCTCCGGTGTAATTTAACATACCTATGATATATTCCAAGGTAAATTGCACTCAAATTAGATGAGAATGCTAGTCAGAGAGCTTGAATAACGCTTTCAGAGAGACTTAATACCAGTCTCGGTGTAGAATATGACTGAATGTTACAATTTACAATTTCATATCGCGGTGCAATCTGACGCCAACTTATAAGGGTTCTTACTAACTCGGTTTAACTGCTTATTTTCTTCTAAGAAATAAACTTAAATTGAACGAAGAAATGAGATATTTTGATTTTTTATCACTGTCTCTTCTTAAAATATTAATAGTGCACAAAAATATTTTGATACTACAAAGAAAACTATAGGTTTGATTTTATAAATAAAACTGGAGGTAATTAATATAAAAACCAAAAAAAAACTTATCTTCTAATAAATGACTTTACAAAATCTTTTACACAATGTATAATCTATTTCATCCTCAGAATGAAGACTAATCCGAAGACATACACATCACATCCGTCAAGATATACTCCTAGAAATAAACGAACATAAATTCCTAAACATGAAAAACTATAACCGCTTTCTGATGCGCTCGGGTAAAAAATATTTAAATACGTCAATCCAGCTATTGTGCAGCTGTCCTCCTGATAAATGCTTTAAGTAAAAGTGCGCTCATGAGTGTAAGAGGATTCATTTACGTTCAAAGCCAACCTAACCGGATGATGGAATATTGGCATCTAGTCTTTACTATCGGAAGCTCCATAAACAATTATCTGAAACACTAGTTTAATCCTAAAATCCAAGCTTTTGAGTAACAATATTGATAAAAATATGAAATAGCATTTAAACTGTATTAACTAATCAGTAGAAAAGATTATGCTGAAACCATCTGTACGGAAAGCCTTATAAAATAAACTTCAATTTTGCTGTTCAATATCACGGTGCAATCTAGAAACAGGCCTGCTCTAGGCTATTCTATTCAATAGCAGGGATTACACTCCGCTCCGGTATTCTTGCTATTTCACTGGCGTGCAACGTACCTACTCACTACTCACTAGTTAATACCGGTAACGTTGAAGTTCTCTAGGTGTTATAGTCAATGTATTTCACTCCTCATTGCGGTCAAGTACCTAGTTTATGAAGGCACTGCGAATGAGTATTTTCAACGTGCGTGCTATCGTTAAGCGTACCGTTTACTTGGAAGATTGTGTAGTGCACGCTGTAGTCTATTTTATAAAAATTGCTACGCCATGACTTTAGGGTAACAAGAGATGTGACTTAAAACAATTATTTAAATTTAAGGTAATCGTTACTACTTTTGTTGGATTAAGACGTTTTAAAAGCCTTTATGTAATTTTATTATCTCCTGTATTAATTGATCGTATGTATATGTAATTTTCCAAGCGAAGTATTTCTACGTAAATTTTCATGCTCCCTTAGATATTACACACAAATTAACGTGCCACAAGTCAAATCCAAATTGACTATTAACCTAGGTAATAAAATAGTGTTAATAATATAATTACTATGTTGATATGTGACTGAGGACATGATATTAATCAGAACTATTGAATGGACAACTAATTCAATTTAGGAACGTTATCTAGCAAATGTTAATATTAATGATAAACTCTCTACATTCGATCTGTATTCTGTACCTACTTATCACATATCGCGATGTTCATATTAATTGTTTTAAATAGATCAAATAACAACAGTAATGTTTTTAGGTCATAGCTATAACCATTTTTAAGGTTTAGTATATTCAACTAACTATCACTGAAACCGGCTTAAAAATTAAGGCTTAACAGTTGAGAAATATTTCATGGTTTAATATAAATAAATGTTACTACTTAAATCCAGAAAAATGCAAAATTTAACAGCCTTAAACGAAAAAGACTTCTCATTTCCAGGCTAACAGGTCAACAATTATTAATCACATTCTTAGGTTTATGTAGCTGGTTTATGACCTTGATTGTTAAACGTCAGCTGACGGTATGGAATCGAAAAATATAAAAATATCCAATGTTCCAGTGTTTGCGACACTGAAAGTGTTCGGGATAATCCAAAGATATAACGCCGCCCGGTCTAAACGACTGCTATCTAATTATATGAACCTGGAGTACTAGGAGTATTTAAACGGAACGTACCTAAAAATGTTTCGCTTTAAAATAAATGACACGGTTAAATGCTGCCATCAGAGGCGCATTTCCATAATATCTCCGTCATTTGCTTGAATACAGCTGTCTCACAGCGACACTCGGACGGCCGACGCTGCTTCGAATAGGTAATTCATCCTGAGAGACAGAAATGTAAATAGGATTTTTACCTGTGTAATTAGATTTATGAAAGAATTTATAATACTCGCATAAACTTTTATAAAGTTGCACTATCTAGTGTCTCATGGCAATTTACTTTTGTAGTTTCAATAGAGGTCTAGACGATTGTATTGACTTTATTAATACTTTGATAGCACTTTCTTCTTTTAACGTCACGTATTGTAAAAATGTTCTAAGGCAATGATAGTTTACCATTCCTACCCATTTGTCGACTATTACAAGAAAACCTTATTTTTCAAATTTCTAGGAACAACATTGTTCGTAGATTCAAAATAATAAAATAAGGATAAGAATAAAAAAAATAACGTCATTGCTTATCGATCGGCAATAACCGACAAAGTTGTACAATAAAATTGTTTCTCGTTACAATCTACTTCAGGTGTTAGAGGCGATTGTATTGTGCCTCTCAATAAGGTGAAGTGCAATTACAATCAGGTGGAGTGTCCACACGTCTGCGGTTAGTGCGGAACTGTGTTTTTAAACTAGAATACCCATCGCCTAGATTGCAAGGCAACACCTGAAGAAAAATACTTTTTGTAAAACAAAATAAAAATAAAAATTGAGAATAACTACGACGAAAATAACTATGAAAAAAGAATTGAGACTAACTACTACGAACTGCAACTAACGAAAAACTTCTATTAATAAATATCGCACTCGGATTAAAAATGGTATACACGTTGTACCTACTATCAGTAAATAATTACTTTTGTGAATCAAAAAGATTAAGAACATGAAATCAAAAATGATGCTCAGATTTTTCCGCTCTTTATCAATTATAATTATTATGCATGTATGCTCCAACGTTCTACAATTATACTGCCATACAAAATTCTGCTAGTGACACTGTTAGCGTTTTATGCGTACGTGATTTCAAAAAGCTTTTCGTGAAAGGGCAGTGCGGCTCCTAGCGCATTTGAACGAGCAAATTGACGTGACGTTGATGACTGTCGCTCAGATCCGGTCTGGATCCGGCGAGCGGCAGCATCCGAATTTACTGGTTAAAAAGCCATTACCAATGTTCCGAGTGCTTTTTGTCACAACCGTGTTTTCGCTTACTTCGAGTAATGTCGTCTTTAATCCGCTGGATAACTTACATTCTCTATAATTCTATACTTTATGGCTTTTGTAAATACAGTAAAATTTAGTGACCTATAAGGAATGTAAGATTCATTCCAAAATCGAACCAAGGTTATCGCTTATTTATACCGAGTCGTCTATACCGACCTATGTTCTATTAACCGAACTAAATTACATTTTAGCATACCGGCGCGGCCAGCCTGTCAACACGACGTATTCGCAAATTCAATTATAATGATGAAACTTCTGCAAACACAAACACAGGTCAGTGTAGGACCGTTCCACTGGGACTACGGGCATTCACATTCATCCGTCTTGCATGGGACAACGGGCGCCTTGATTCAGTAATGGAGAGCATCGACATGTGACGTCATTGTCCCGGTTCCACTGTCGCCGCCTGCAATGGCTATTGTACGCCCGATTGAGTTCAATTCCATTCACGATATAGGGCATATACCAGAATATTACTCTGATGAACGTATCTATGTACACTGTGCTCTAAGCCGATTAATAACGCATATACACGAGTAGTGATAATTAGCTAATGTATCCATTAGTATTGGATATTGTTGGGTTTCGTTTTTAATATGTAATGTTACGCAGTTACAATATCAAATAATAACGATTTATATTTTAATTTAAGCTCCTATTTTGATTCAGTTGTACGGAACCTGTATAAGATAAAATGTGTGCAGTGTAGGAAGAGTTTAATTTAGTCATCATAGTTCATCGAAATCATTAATTTTTAACGAAAATTAAAGGGACTAAAATAATTGGATTATGACTTCAAGTCGTAATCCTCGGCTTCAATACATTTGTATATAATTCAAAACATACTAACATATAGAAGATGATGAAACGGGCCATTAACGTAGTTACAATATCAAATTTAGTTTATAGTGATAACGTACCGAAACATCCAAAGGGGAGTGACGGAAAAATGGGAATGAAGTGAAAATTGGCCTTATTTTTCCAAAAGCACGAATTCACCAACTTGTCTACTTGTTATGAAGAGTTACGAGCTTTGAAACGACATGAAAATTACACCCTCGGCGATTAGTTACAATGACAAAAATGTAAAGACATCTAGCTTTGTGGGAAAATAAACGTAAAAAGTCGAGGTGCAGAAGTAATAACGTGTTATATTTTAAAGTATTAAAGATAATATTAGGTAGGTATCACAAAATCACAATACTGTAGGTACTGGGAGACCATACTAATTAATACGCGCTTAAACTATAATTCACCACGCGCCGCCTAATTAATTTTGTCTTTATACAATTCGATAGTACGATCGATCGAATCTAGCCAACAATATTTAATAATAATCTATACATTTTTTTTATTTAGATACCTGTGTCTTGGATTGAATTTGACAGACTTTTACACTAATTAATACATGCAATGACCAACAAAAGTCACTTAAAAATATATTTATTGCCTGTATTTTGAGCAATCACTTAAGATAATGCCTAAAACTTTGACGTTTTAAAAAATGATAAGTCTGTCCAAAGTTATCGTGTTACTGCGGTATAATTAATTAAGTGACAAAAAATCTTTAGAATGTAAGCCCAGGTCAAATTAGTCGGGTTAATAATTCATCTATTCAGTAGCATAAAAAATTGTTTGCTGTTTGTCATACTACTAGCGAGAAAGTGTCGAAAGATTTTTATATTACAGCTTAATTTTACAATATTCCACATAAAGAAATGCTCATATACTCACACGACCGCACCGCCCTATAAGTCAATTGGTCAAACACAATGATATAAAGTTTGGTAATGAATACCAATTGATCTATCTCAAACAATCATAAATCTAGAAGGAATTTTCATAAAGTGGCACAAATGTCTATAATAGTTTATCCTGATTAGGGAAGATAGTAAAACGTTATGTATTAAATTTTATTTCTTATGACTTCTTATCTTATGACTTTTCTTGTAGATTTTGTACGGTTTGTACAAGTCGCTAAATACCATTTTTAAGTAGAAGAAATAAGGTCTTATTAAATACATGATAGAGCTTTTTATTTTAATTTAAACCAACGATAAACGTCGAAACGCAAAAAGTTCCGTTAACTGAATATTAAAACATCGCCATCATATAAATGTGCCGGCAATCGCATACAGCCGGCAGCAAAACAAGTGATTTACGTGACATTTTTTTCATTAGGTGCGTCGTCAGCCCTGGCTGGATAAATCGACGACCTGTTGCGAGTAGGAAACGTGTGACAATGTCTGCGAACGCGATTTACTGGAGGCCACGCAAATTGTCCTCTTGTTTACTGTCTGCAACGATGACGTGGGCTTTGAAGACGAATAGAACGTGAATGTGTACCTACTCGTATCTCGAGTGTACGATTGCTATTTGAAACCGATTGGCCCTAACTTTTTTTGGGAATTTGTTAGAATCGGTAGAAAATGAAATCGACAAAAGTATGTCTACTTACATTAACTCAGTAAATATCATTATATATCGGTTAAACTTCGTGAGTGTAGGTGAACTTTCAAAAATCCGTGTTAAGTGCTCTCATACTATTAGGTATATAATTTAATTATCTTATCTATATACTTACATACTGATTTACGCTGTTTTTTCCCGTCAGTTACAATATAGGTTATAAAAATAACGTTGTAAGGCATAACGATTAAAATAAATCACATGTAAATATATATGCATTCCCTTTCTTTGTATAACCTCCTTAACTAATACGACCACAGTACAATGATGCATTGAACACTGATTTTCAGATATCAAGGCGGTAGACAGAACCGTAGCTCTCGTATGCAAACTACACCAATGTTCTAAGTAAGTATACAGTAGTGCCCATACGTTTACGCTGTCCGTACTTCGAACAAGAATAGATGTCGTAACAATACAGGTAACAATGAGACGATCTCTGCTTACACAAAGCGTCATTCCATCATTGTAGGACTGTGGTATGAAAAACTAATTTGATTTCATTAGATTAATTATTTTTCTATATAGATAACAAAACTGTAACAAGACAAATCTATACTTTAGATATTTTGGTTATTTTTATGTTGCAATTGATATAGATTTTTAACCGAATTCAAAAAAGGAGCTTCTCATTTCGACAATTTGTTTTAAGTTGATGTCTGTGTGGAGATTTCTTTTGAACAAATAAGCGCTCATGCCTCTGGACTAAGATTCCCTACGTCACGTATGTCCTATGCTTGCGTATAAAGAAATGTCAAAGATACACATTTCCCGGACATATTCTGTTACACAAATGTATGCCTCGGTCGAAAATTTAACCTGCGTAGTTCGGCATGTTGGGGTTCAGTCAGTACATTTTTTTTAAACGGCTACTACTTTCCATTTGAACGTTCTAATGGGTAACGAATAAAGTACAGACGATAATTTGGTTCCTCTACGTTTATAGGAAATTTCCTGACAAACAAAAAAATATTTTTCCCTATTCAGGCAAACAGAAATCACTTTGAAAGTAATAGATAGCAGGCTTATAGCATTGTACTTTTCGGCAATAAAATACAATATAAAAATCTCCGTTACTTTACAATAAGCCTTATGATTATTTCTTAGTCGAAATCGGGGAAGAAACAATGTAAAATCATTCATTGCTGTATCCATTTTGACAACAACAATAGACGGAGGGAATATTGGACTGATTAAAGAAACTCATTTCGTATTAGGGAGGGGTTAGCCACTGTTATATAATACTTTTTGTTATTTTGATATTTTGTATACATAGATATTTTGGTAACCTTTGAGAATGAAAATAGATAAGTACATTTATATGTTACCATAATTTAACATTTACAACTCATACAATAAAATTGTGTAAGCAAAATAGGAACCCTATAAGTAGTCAATATATTATTTATAAGACTTGACTATTGATAAAAAAAGAATTATTCACAAAAAAAGGTCGATGTAAATAAATTCATCTGCAGTTCAATTACTTAACTTCGCATTCAATTAAAAATATTTTTACGTATCACTTTAAAAAGACCGAATAAATATTTGCGACAACTTGTAACGATATTTCTGAAAACTCTACAGTTTTTTAAGTAAATATTTGTGTTTCATATTTATATGGAGTTTGTATGTTTTGATAGAAATGTACAGCAAAGCGATGAAGTAATTAATAAGCTGTAGAAATATAAATCACATAACTATTTATCTTCCGCAGAATCGATCATAGATAGTAATAAACTTTAAAAAACCTTAACTGAAAAGAATGAAATAAGGGACCAACTTTTTAAGGCCAGTGTCTTAACAACCTTCATATATAAAACAATCCGACCAGCAATATTTTTTTTAAACATTACATACAGGCATGTCGAACATATAAACTCTTTTTGTAGTCGACTAAAAAGCCTTAAATAAACAACTGCCTTAGATAAACGCAGTCGGTAACTTCATAGTAAACAAAAACTGAGCAAAATGGCCGGATTATTTTAAGGATTAATTAAAACCATTTACAACGTTCATAAAACGCATTCCAGGTGCACATTTTAATACCCCGGCAATATTTATTCTGACAATATGAAAAACGGCAGTTATAAAGTTTGAGCTTACTGCCTACAGTGCCTACCGACTGTAGGAAGAAAGAAGATACACAAATCACTTAAGGAAGATTCACATTCTACGGAACGTATTGGAAGTAGTCGTATCAGATGTAGGTAACTATAGACTATATATCTTTGATTAAATAATAAATTTTAAAAAATTATCCTCTTTCTACACAAAAGTGCAGTTTAATGAAATGAACACTCTTTTCAGTTTATCCTAGTTACAAACCCTGAAATAATTATTTGTATTTAATGCTGAATTTTTATGCAGGTAAATAACACAAGTAACCGTCGCACTATCAATCATCAACCGAGCTAACTGCTTAAAATGTAAATTTAATAATAATTTTAGTTCATCCTACATACGTATTATGTACGAACACTCCGAAGAATACTGCCGAATGTGAATCCTCCTTCACCACATCCCGTTCTACAATCGTAAACATCGCCACAAAGACCATCTAAGAGATTAGCAATCCTTTTTAACTTACTTGCGTTTGACAAATGAATGTTCAGTTCAACTGGCACCAGGTGGAGCTACGAACGCTTCCGACAATGTATAAATCGGTACTTTATCCAAAGGGTTCTCCAAATATGTAGTGTGTTGCAACGCGGGAGAAATACGAGTACAAGAAAGCTGTGTTTTCGGGGTGAAATATACCTTATGCTAAAGTGATTGCAATTTTGTACAAGATCTTCGTCTCTGACGCTTTCGCCGACACTGACGGCTTTATGAGACTTAGACTCGGTGCAGTATGTTTGTGCTCGGTGTAATGCGTGTGTAAACACGTGGAGACAGACGGTAATCACACTTTGAGTATCTACATAAAATATTACGAAGAACTTTTATTTAACATAAGACACTTAAAACTAAAATGCTTATTGCATGCTCTAGAATTTAAACGATTTGATGTACTTGTGTTACAATGAACGAGGTGTCAGATTTTTGAACATAACGAAAAAAAAAGATTTTTTTTCGCATTCAAGTTTTTCGTTTTTCTAAACTAATATTATAAAGAGGTAATATTTTTTTGTTTGTTTGTTTGTATTGAATAGGCTCAATAACTACTGGACCGATTTCAAAAATTCTTTCACCATTGGAAAGCTAAGTTATCTACGAGTAACATAGGCTATATATTATTTTAGAAAAAATAGGGGTCCGTAAGATATTTCGGTTTTTTAACCCAAGGTGTAAAAACCATCCAAATACAGCCATGTTGAAAAAACATACAACACGTGTAGTAGTCATTTATTTTAACCTAAAATATACACCGAAGCGAAGCGAGGGCGGGTCCACTAGTATATTATCAATTAAACCAGTTTCCCGTTCCTTACCTGTATAACGATAATACCTACTTGTAATATTAAGTACATACTAATATCCAGGATAGACTTAGACACCTTCTACGTATGTACGTACGCATGTATGATATCATACGAGTACATATATGAAGTAATATCGCCCCGATAATAATATCACTTACAGCGATATCATAAATCAGGCTCGGGTCCTAATACGAGTATAACTAAGTATTAAGCTGGACCTAGATTTCGTCGCCTTTAGGGCTAAATGAAACAACTTTTAATCTTTGTCAGTTTATCAGTTCCGAGTTTCCCTCGGCCTCCTGATGTCTAATCTAAAACTTACGCACGTAACTCAATGTATGACATAGATTAACCTGTTAAACGTCATGGATATGCCTACGTTCACAAGCAAAGACTTTAAATAATTCAAACAAGCGAATATAATTTAAGTTAGACACTGGAAGGACTGTGAACGTAATTTTTTGTCTACGTGGTCTTAAAATACTCGATTTTAATATTGCTATATCCTCTAAAATAACCATAAACCGCAATAGTGCAGCAAGGTGGAATATAAGTACTTTAATGCCTTAATTATGCGGAAATCAGTCTTCAGTAATGGATTACAATACAAGTTATTTAAAAAAAAAATGAATAAGGCAACGAACGCATGCACTTTTCATCTGACCACAATTCATGCATCTGAAACTGAGTCGTTATTCATACAATAAGCAGGTACACAATGTGGTCCGCCAATGTGTACCCATAGTAAAATGGCAATCAATGCTTTAACCGCACCCTTTCAAAGTAATTCACAAACAATACCCAGCTATTAGAACATCGATGATATCAGATTTCCCCGAAACAATCAGGGCAGTCTATCAAATAGAAAATCTCATTAATGAATTTTCGGAACTAAACACACGTCACATCCTAAAATAGGTTAACCTAGATAAATCTGTTACTGTATGTTTTGGTAACTTGTTTATGGGATTCTGTACACCTCAAAATAAGACTTTGTTAGTTTGTTCTCAAGAGTTCGTCGATCTTTTTCTATAACACATTCACAACTAAGTGTCAGTATTAAGCAAACATTCGGAAGAAAACGTAACTAAAAGATCTTCGCATTGTTTTATTAAAAAGAAAACCATGATCGAAGCTAAACGTTTTTTTTTTCGTTTAATCGAACGTGCTAACTTTCAAAATTTAACTATGGGCAAATTGGGCATAGACATATTAGTAAGTACGTCAATTATGAGTAAACGCAGGTATTCTGGGGTGCACGTTACTTTGTTATATTACTTTAGGAACATATAAAACAATGATGATATGAAGCTTGATACTGGTATAATAATATTCGAAGCAGTTTAGTATGAAAAAACCAAGAATTTTTATCAAGTATTTCCTTATTTTGAGTAAAAAATAACAACATGCCCCATAGTCGGACGATTAGCCGCGGTGTCTCGCTCGTCTTCTAAATAGAAAATAAAAGCGACTTGACACAACCTGCCTTTAGCACCGTTTAGACAGGCGAGTACGCTTGAACACCTAACTTAATTCTACCTCAGTAATAGTGGAGTCATTAGAACTTTGAATAAAACCAATTTTATACTCTAACTAAATTAATAAATATCAATACTGTTGTGATTCATAAATCCTTTGATATTATAAAAGCGAAAATAACTCTGTTTGTTACCTTTTCATGACTTAATCAAAGATTTTTTTCAGCTTTGCTTTTGAAAAACAATTCACTAATTAGTACTAATTACAAAATAGTTGGGCTCAGTTACATAATTGAGTAGAATTTTATAAGGTACCTACACACTATTTATAAGATATACAACCTAATCTAACTATAGAGTCGTATCGACGTAGGAAAATTAAACTTCTGTAAGGAAAAAAAATGCTTTCGATAGAGTCCAAAAGTTGTTTAAAAATCATATAAAAATTTAAATTTTGCATGCAATTTCATTTTGTGCCCTTCATCTCCATACAAACTTTAGATGTGCCAAATATTAAACTCGCACATGCCTCCATTATTCTTAAAACGGTACCGAAAGTCGATCCTTTCACGTATTGATACGTAGATATATAATCTGTTAATTCCTACATTAAAAATGCTGGCACGAATAGCAAATAAACTACGTAATCAGAATCAATTCAAATATAACTACAAGAAGCTATTCAATGACGTAATAGTGGGCGGAACAACAATATTCGAACCGCCTATTGGCGCTACGCCCATACACTCCGAACTGATATATTAATAAATCGTATTTACTCTGTAAAACATGATAACTCACTAATTAATTGCAAAACCGAATTGGCTTGATATTCAGGGCGTTGATGTTAAAAAAGAAATGTCAATTTTTTTTCTTTATACAGCCAGATGATGCAAATACTGACGGTTTGATAATCAAAAACAACTAACGCTTCATATTAATAGCGTCTCACTAGGATTCCTTGTGTCGTAAGTGCCATGGAAAAATGACACAACCAGGCATTTGAATGCAATATTAAAATTTCTGCAACGCCGAGAATCGAACCCAGGGCCAGTTGAACGGCGGTAAAGCGTAGTAGTAATATTACGCCATTAGCCACAGGGGCTGTCAACATACGTAAATATTTTTTTAATGTATTACATGATATGTTTTCGTAAAGTTTTGGTTGAGGTTACCAACTATTACCAAGTATGACCAAAAGAAGCCAACGATATATAAGTTAGGTTTTTGTAATAGTAATACAGTAGACTGGAGCCAGTACTCGCTCAAGTCATCCCGTACGCGGTCAATACGACCCGCGCCTGAGACGTGACCACTTTACGTATTTATGCAGATACACCTTCCCCTCCCATCCTCGGGGAAGAATTCAACTAACGCAAGGGACGTCCTTATTATTATAGTTGTTTCTCACGGCGTGACGACCCAAATCACAAACTATTATCGACCTTATTTCCTCATTAATAAAGATTACGGGATGCGTCTTCGTGAATTAAACCATCTATTCATATAGAATATAAACAAAGGCACGGCTTAGCGAACGTTCGGTAGGAACACGAGCGCTTAATAAAGATTATGGGATTATGGACTAATGTGTTGCCCGGGCAGCAGAATAGTAATGAGATTCGGAAATACATTTAGGATAAAGGTACGTACGGTTCTTAATATTTCACTAATCTAGAAACACTCCGAGCCATGCTGCATACATCAGGTCAACAAATGCTTTTAACTCAGTTACAATACTTATTGATGATAAAACTGGTCTTCTGTTTTGCTAAAACACTTAGATAAAACCTACTTACCCATACATTAAATTACATACCTATTCTTACTCCTTTTACGGGTATCATATTACAAGGAATTATTTTTATATTATTTAGAAGCAAAATCGTAAGTGTTAATAACAATTTCAAGGTTATATTCCACTAAGAGTTAAGTAAACAAAACTGCTAAATTAAAAAAATTATCGCTACTTTTATGCGGCGTCTTATAAGTTTCAGTAATGCCAATATTACCTGTTATAGTAATATGCTCGCGACTACCAACAGCGTACACCGTTTCTTAATATATACTAAGAATTTCCTCCATAAAATTAAATAGGATATTTACGACTTCATACGGGAACATAAAAATGTTCATACACGTTACTAAACCTGAAATAAAAATGCATCCGTCATTATGTTACACTTATAGACAGTTACGATATACCTATCATATTATCACATCAATTACATAATGCTGCATTGTTTTGACTTATAAAACTTCCAATAACTTTAAAAAAAGTTTTTTACAAATAGTAGGTAGGTTTGTTGTTTTTCGTAACGTTCATAGACAAGATACTTTACGCTATCATTAGATAAATCAGAGGTCGAGTTCTCAATACCGGATCTCCTTAAAATATATTGCAAAACAAAATCGTCCAAACTTACTAACATCTTTATCTACAAAGAAAATGACAGACCTACAAGAAAATAACAGTGACAGATGACTCGAACATCGCAGAAAGAAATACGTTGAGTTTTAATAAACCACAATTTATGTCCTCCTCGTAACTGGACGTCTGTCTGCAGCACTCAACTCCCATAATATTCATAGAGAAAAATCATAGTTTATGACTCACAATCTTTCCCCGGGAAAGCTTCTTACTCCAACCCGGAGCTGCATCGCATTAATATTACTTACACTGTAAATAAATTCATTTCATAATATTGAATAAGTGGCCTCGTTTAGCGAAAATTTTGAGAATTAATCTGTTCGCTTTTGTTCAAAACTAATTACTAGTGTATCTAATTAAGTAATTACTAATGTATGTTTACACTTTGCGATACAAGTATTAAAGATTATGGTGAAGTATCAAGAGTATTTTTAAGTAACAACTGCACACCCTACTTTAATATTTAGGAAGAGAAATATTAACGTAATATTGCCAGCTGAAAAATAACAATAAACTACTGCTAAAATTCCTAAATTTACTAACTCTGAAACAAATAAGTAGGTACTTCACGATTAGTTATACTTTGAAAGAGGTAAGAACAAAATCTCTCTAGCTAGCACAAAGTATTCAATGCAAGGTAATTGACACCGATGCCTGACTTAATAACCCTTTGATAACTAAACTGTTGTAACTACGTTGAAAAGTTTGTAAAACATTCAGCATTATATAGACCATTTAATATATTCAAGTGTCGGTATAAAATCAATCACAGTACCATAATCGTTGCACCTACATTAAACCTTAACGTCCCCAGGGATTAAACAGGTAAAGATTGAGATTTTTGACCGTAAGAGTGAAATTTACGTTTAATGGGAGTCCCCTGCCTCCCTTTTTGCCCGGCAGTGACTAGTGATGCATTTGGAGCATGATTTATACTTTTTTGTGACGCATATACTTTTTGTTGTCTATTCACATAAAAAAACAACAAGCAAAATTTAAACAATCTTTAAAATTACTGATAATACTAACAAAAGTAAAGTACCGACCTATTTTGTATGTCCATTTATCAATATACATTTCGACATATTTATCATTACATTACATAAATTCTCACCCAAATCACCTACCTAGTTAGTCTGTCCCACGTCACATCGATTTGAAAAGGGAAAAGGAATTACTAGCGAGTGCTTTAGAAAAGCATTAGAGTTAGTAAATCAAACAGGAGGCTCACCTGTTGGTGCGAGACATAGTTAAAGAGTGGGGCAAATAAATCAATCATTCAATAAGCGAGCCCCAAGGAGAGTTGGAGCGATTTGTCACTGGGACACCCGAAGGGGGCCGTCTTGACGATCTAAAGCTGATTTCACAGCACGGAAATGTAGTATGTAGCTAAGCCAAAAAATATATATTTTGGTATGTGTACCGTGTATAGGTACATGACTAGGTACGCATTGAGTAAAAAGCGGCTATATTAATATTATTACAAACAGACACTTCATTAGTTGTATAGATGACCAAATTATGAATATAATATGAATTAAGGTAAGGTGGGGTAAGACTAACACACGGGGCAAGACTAACACTGTCTATTATCTCCGTGTGTTAGTCTTACCCCACCTTACCTATATTTTACTTAATTTATGTAATTGGATCATTCATCAGATTAAAAATCTGAATCAATTTATTTGTTCATTAAACGTATAATATGTCAAATATTTTTATAACAAGGTTTTATTAAAGAGATGCGAAGGTTGTTATTTTCAGTGTCACAGTGAACGCATCTTTGGGTTTACGCGGGCCGAAGCCAGTTCCTTGGAAATTATGTTCGCGTACTTCTGAGATATGTATGTTGACTGACATCCAACCAACTTATAATACCAGCAAATGTTTTATACAAACAATTTGTGTAATTTTACAATAAGTATTTTTAGTATGAATTATAAATTTCACAATTTTATTAAATCCTTTCATTTTACATTCAAAAAATAATTGACAGTTCACGTCCCTCATAGTGATGGGCTCCTTTCTTTTGCATGTCGCTAGTGATGGGTGTGTTGACCATAAATCCGCTTAAACAGTGTGAACCAAACATTTGCTTTTTTAAACTCGTAGAATTGAACCAGTCGAAGACTTCGCGCATTACTTCATAAGGATTAATTAATACGCTAGTGACTTACTAGTATAGAATATCTCACAACATAATAGTTTACACAAATTAAATTTGATGTTTATATCAAATCAACCAAGTACTCGTATATCCTACAACGAAATCTTACGGTAAAATTGGATTGCCATTAAACACTATCACTAGATTATAAATTTAATAGACAGACCTGAGACAGCATTAAATGTACAAGTATATGCGTAGTCACGGATATCATTATATTAATGGCCACATAAATAACACTTGACTAAGCTCTAGACTCCAATGCTGCCAACATTATGATTTTAAAGTTAAATTCTTGTAAATTGTATAAAGTAATATATAATTATACGACGGCCTAATATTATAGTAATAAATAAATGCGCTATATAGTATGACAAGATTTATTGTTATACAAAACTTAATACAATTACAAATTCATACTTGAATAGTTATCTTTTAATATACACAATGCAGGCAACTGGCTCAATAAGTAATTTTATTGTTATAAATACGGTTTATTTGTTTTTACATACAATAATTAATTTGAATTTTGAATGATGTCGAGTCCACTCCTAGTATTTTATTTTTAGACCAATATTTGTTGTAGTTTTAAAATTTTCGTCAGTTATTAAACCGAGCATATATCGGCGACACCCATTTATTACAAATAACATCAATGAAAAAGCCGAATAATTTAATTTACAAACCATTAGAAATTCGAACTGAAAATTCCTACTTCCCTGTATCCGTCAAATACTTTATTTGTTTCATTATGTGGACAGCGGTTGATTCACTTGATATCGATAGTGCGTGCCACCGAAAATACCTGCCACTGAATATTATTTAACCACCGTGTTGTTCACTGGTTTCAATAACATTTAATTAAGGCCGATGGTATGCAACGTATCTGCGCGTAGCTGCGTTTGTGTAATTTCGGAAATAAGCATGTATTGTATTTGTGGAATAGTATTGTAGGTATTGTGGTCGCGGCCTAGGTTTTAAATATTTTCATTTTGAATTACGGAAAATTTTATTATTTTTGGTTTTAATTTGTTAATCTAGATGTGTTGTGTAGACGTAGTCCCGAAGGAAGACTGCATTGCGATGATCACAATCATGGTTTATTACGTTCTATAACACGATAATAGATGGCGCTAGTAGAAAATTCAGTTACGATATTAACACTTTGAGTTGCATGTACTTTGCTTTCTTAGCTTATGAGAAAAGTGACATCCTAACGCAGGACATGAGATTTTATTCAGTATAGCTTAGTACCCAAAATTTAAAAGAAAAATAAATCTTACCTTTCTTTGCTTAATCTACAATACAAACAACTATGATGTACTTATTACTGTCACTGAAAAGAATAAGCGAACCGAATAACAAATCCCATTCTGATACAAGACAAAACAGTCTTAAGGCGGTCCTTTATAACTTTTGATTTGTGAAAATGTTCTTACAAATACTTATCATACCCTTTCTTTGTTCTTTTTAACGATGCCTACTTACGTGTGCAAACAGGCCCCGATTATCCGCGGATTTGCGCAAAAATGATACGCAAATAACAATATTTTAGGCAAACAACTTACACATCCCTAAACTAACATCGCGAAGTGCCCTTGGGTCCTCTTTGGCGAGCTGGGCTCTATATAACAGTTCGTTACCTCGACGGTAGACCATCTGTTATTTTTGCCCCTTACATATTTTAATGCCCCCGAAGGAGATTTTCTTACCGCCCTCTTAACCGTTTCCGACCCATTGGACGTCTTAAATGAAACATTCAAATGCAATCTTCAACTGTGATCGCGGTTTCATATAATTTTTCTACAGAAATATCCGATTCTTCTTAGCAATTACGTCGGAAAGCGATTTGACGTCTGTTCTTTAGTGTTCTTTTAAAGGATCCCGTTTTATATTAGTGTAAGAAGATTAGAATCTGAGAATAATCGCGAACGGCTTAGTAAGTCGCGAATACTCAAACCGTGGTCATATTTTACATTAAGATTCTTAAATAGTTGTTCACTTCACCTTAATCTCTCTGATATACTTTAAATTCTGATCACCCGAAAGGCTGACACTGATGTATTACTTAGCTATTTACTTTACCTAAAAGCCCATCTTATTTGCAAATTAGTTTATAAAGATTTTTCGGAAAATGTTTTAATATGAACACGCTATGCTATGAATAGGCTATGATACAGAGCTGCGGTTAAAAACATACTTGTTAGATCAAAAGCTAAAACAACCGAAACCGTATGAATTGCTAAATAAATAAAACAGTGTGTGTTACAATATAAACGTGAAGTAGCTTTAATTTCACAATCCAAACAGTCTATTGTAAGAAGCGCCTCACTTCTTTGAGAAAGAGGTCTTCGTACAAACATAAGACGTTGAAGCATTCTGCTTAAACAGTGAATAAGAAATTTGTACTTACAATGGATGTTACAAATTACAATGCTGAATATTCCATTTAAATAGCTGTACATTTGTCTCAAAGCGTTCAGAGCCGGGGATCATAAGAAATGCATAAGGTCACAAGGAGAGGCGGATATAAGGATTCAGGGATCTCGACTTAAAAGCAAATAACAGGACAAAGAAGATTATTCAAACACATTCCACGTTTATATTTCAACAGACCACTTACCGTAGCGCGCTATTGATTTTCGGTACGAATTTACATTATATACTAACCTAGATCTTGTTTGGAACGGCTTTTTTTCTCTTAATTGTGTGGCACCAATAGAAGACACCTTTGCACAAAAAGTTTTTTTAAGGTCTAGCGATTTAGGAAGTAAAATAATAATAAAAAATACATATAAATCTCACAATTTCAATGCAGAACTATCTACTTATTAACACGATAGCACATGTCATCTGAATTTTAATAAAGGTAAGATCACACCAAACTATAACTGATAACAAATAATTGGTTTATTAAAGAACTGTAATTTTCGAATCATGTTTATACACTAGGCCTAAATTACTCAATGTTTTAAAACAACTTCCATATAAAAGAATAAAAAAGGTCAAACTTTCAATGTATAATTCGCGAACAAAACTTCGTCCTTAAATCCTACGTTAATCTTAGATTACGTAATGTTATCACAGTTGATTAAGGAGTATAATGGATTTTCCAAGTACTAAGTAAGGTCCTTAAATTCTAATCAAGTTAGCCAAACGCTCTGGACCAAGTTATAGTGAAAATGGTTGCTATTATTTATGTACGAGGTTTAATAAGGAAGTTGTACAGAGTACACACAAGACCAAATCGATATCTACTAATAGATGATTTTAAAAAGTTAAAAATAAATAATATCATTTGGTATTTAGCCACTTAAGTTATATTGTAAGATAAATAGATATAAAATAGATGGCAATAACAACTCTTCCGTCTACATAATAATAAAATTAATTGCACTACATAGCTCTCATTATGTTGTACCTACTTCGCGGATTTAAGTGGGAGGTCTGTAAGAACTTTTGTCAAACACTTCATCTTAAAATGTTGTCGACATTCTGAGAACATCTATTACATTTTAAATCGTTTAACTTGCAAGCAAGCACTCGTTTATAATGAGTTATCTCGGTAGATGTATGAAGACTCCGCAACATCTTATTTCATTGCTATCAAATTAATGCGTCTCTTTTACAGTTTTTCTTATTATTTGATTTTATTATCAGACACTTTAATTTAAATTAGTATTTAAATACATTGTTACTACCTATTTGGGTCCTCGTACGTTTTTTTATTGTAACATTATCTAATATAATATTATAAAAAGATTAAATATTCATGAACTGTTCACCTTTTTTTTCAAAGTTTGAAAAAATACTGAATAAACTTGGAAACACCAGTTTTATCCAAATCGATTAGGCTCGTATTAAGTTTCCTTACTTGTTCATTGCTTAACTGTCTGCGATAATTTTCGTTGAAAATTCATTGTTAAGCTTATCAAAGACGGACAGACGAACGAACGGACGTAACTACCCCGAACAAGAAACCGACTAAAATGTCCTTACTGCTGTTCACCTCACCCTGAAACCTATACTTACTTTAATCCGATACAGTCAAGTTTGCTCTATCAATTAGGCAGCTGTTAGTAAATTGAAATCTACTTGCTTACATATCGGCGATGTCGAATCCGCAACTTGGAAGTTGCGAGTTGTACTCGAACCTCTAGTGGCAAACGTCGACGAGCCGATAAATTACGGGTCCCGTCTAGATATGAGCCCGGGATTAGGGATTAATTGGTCGGGTTTATCGCACAGGTATGCAAACTTAGTCGTAACTTTGAACCGTATACAGATGTGTTTTGAACATCAAATACAAACAAATGACATTAATATTGCTGGTATAAGTTGTACAATAATCTTAGCGGTCATTACCTAAAAGTTTCAAAGGTTGTTCATATAGGTAGTGCCTGTGTTATTCTGACGATCGTATGGCGCAATAGTTACCACGCCAGATCGCAATTCAAAGGGTCCTGGGTTCGATCCCAGCGGGGCCGAAATCTAAATGATGAATTTAAATTTATGTTCTTAGTCTGGGTGTGTGTTAGTGTGTTTCTGTGTTGTCCATTGTACCCACAAACGGAATCCTAGTGTGGGGCTATGAGTGTATAGTGTTATTTTTTATTATTATTATTTGTTGATCAAGAATGAAGTTCATTCATGCAATGCATTTGTTTGAACAACTAACCAGTTGATTATGTTTTAGCATCAAAAGACGAGAACTAGAAAATTACCTTTTAATTATCACCCTACCGCTCCAAAAAACCTAGCATTTCAAAATAAAAAATCAATAATATGGTAACTTATTCCAAGCCATTTTCCAATCCATTTATGTTTTTTTTTATTTAAAAACAACTGAGTAATACAGTGTGTTGTAAGTTGCAACTTTAAACCCTATCTAAATAACAAAATCGATAACATTATTGAACTATAATTTTGTTTAATTTTTATTTGAATCCAAAACTACAGAAATGTTAAGTTCGATAGTTATTACAGAATTAGGTCAACTTTTCGGTCTTGTCATTAAGGTCGAAAAACTTTCCAAAAACTTGACAGGTGCAGTACTGCGTCACAGACTTCAACGCACCAATAAATAACAAATCCCGCTTGCTATGGAATGAGCTAGGGATCAGCGTTTAATTACTGAGGTTCAGCTAACAGGTACGCGAACTTGCCGACGCCATCTTGCGCTTAGCAATATGTTTACGATCGCAACAGATCTCGCGAGTATTCTGTTTCAAGTTACCAATGTTTTGTAGTTTCTCAAACGCTACATTTATCTGACACACCTTGTGTTGTATAACTA
This sequence comes from Lerema accius, assembly GCA_001278395.1. Classification (NCBI taxonomy): domain Eukaryota; kingdom Metazoa; phylum Arthropoda; class Insecta; order Lepidoptera; family Hesperiidae; genus Lerema; species Lerema accius. The sequence goes on from LGAG01000172.1 coordinate 326,377, forward strand.
GTACACTGATGTAGGTATGTAATAACTAATGCCCAATATAAATAATTTTTTGATTTAATTTGTATTATCAGTACCTATCGCATACAAAATATAATAACAAAATGTAATATTATTCCAAATTCTATACAATTCTACAATTTTTTTACCTCATAGGTATAATTAATGCGAAATATTATGTTGTTCGAAATTAATCCTGTTTCTACGCCTAAGAAAATAGTAAGTAATTGTAAACAACTCTAATGCGCGTAATTTCATAAAACTCAAAGCGGAGATAGCAGTATCAATTATAAAGAGAATATCCAAGCCCGAGTGCATAATTACGCGATAACAAGTGAAAGAGAATCCAGGTAGCTAAACGCTTCCCAACTCGGCCCATTTGGGGATTACGTACTTACTTTTTAATCACCGAATTAGAGCACACAATGAAATTCTGTGTTACAGTTTACAATGTTGTTGATGTAGGCCACTGTATCTATGTTGGCAAGCTCTGATGGCGTTATAAAATATGGTGATAAAATGATGCTTTGAATAATCCGTTGATACTTATGTTAGGTACGTTAAAAGTTACACCATTTGAACACAAACGTACGATATTTAGGTTTAAACTCTACCATTTTACAGATCTAAAGGGCCCAAATACCTACTTATAGATATTAGGGTACCTACCTAAGTAGTAAAAAATTACCTTTACCTAAAATAAAAAGTAAAAGAGATCTCGTTAATTTCATTAATGCTAAAAGTCAGATGAACTACTACCGAAGTAAATCTTAAAGGTAAGGTTTCCAAAAACTTCCTTACTTACTAATTATCCACTTCCAGGAATTCAGCCTTCTAGGAAAACTGTTGTTTGCTATTCTAATAAATACCTAAGTTAGAAGCAGCAAAAAGATCTCAATATTAACTTGGTATCCATGCAAAATATATAAGTTCTTTGCCTTATATCATGATAAATTTTATATTCATAACATTGTTAAAAATAATTATTTACAGTGCCAATGAATTTATAAGTCCCAAATGAATAATATTTCAATCAAAAATAACATTTCTACTAATAGTATAACAGCGCCATCTGTGTCATTTTGTTTGTACTACTACAACGTCAGACTTGGTATACAATAAAATTCACCTACGCATTGATATGAACCATCTGCCGCATAGTATTGTCGATTGTGGCGCCACGGACAACCGACGAACGAATTTCAATGGGAAAACTTTTCAAACAAGTGCTTTACGAATACGAATTTGTTAAATCTACTGAATATTTAAAAAAATAATTAATTTGATTAACTAATGATTAACGGACTTACATTTATGGACATGATGACAGATTTTGCGCGCTTACCTGAAAAAATAAATAGACAGTTAAAAATTATTTAAAATTAGTTGTAGAAAATAAAAATACTACTCTACTACCAAAAAATCGTTAATTGTGTATAATTCATAGTTAGGTAATTATATACTTTTGTTACTTTGTTAATTCAAACAATGTAAAAAACGCCTAGCACTGCAGTAGCTATTGCCTGTGAAGCGGAAGGTCTACGGTTCGATCCCATCTGTACTTAGATATGATAATATGAGAAATTACTGAAATAGGTACCTAACTGTGAGACGTTTTGTGTTTTAAAGTCAATATAATAATTATGGCCACCTATGGAATTTTAATGTACTTATATTATACTCGTATGACTGTAAATAAAAGAGCGTTTTTAACAAAACGGTAAACAGTGGTCTTTCAAAACCGTTTAATATTTCATTACCCTTTAGCGTGTCCGTCCTTGCGACACCATGTGTACATACAAACTAAACAACTAGGCGGTACCCTCGAGTATTACTAGACAAATAAAAAAATTGAACGTCGAACACAGTCCCGCAATAAAGCTCTGTGCAGTAATTAATATTCTAGTCGGCGACGTACGTCCGGCCAGCAGTCGTCGCCCCGTCAAATATTTACACCTGACTTTTTATTTCCACGAGTGTACACTTTTAATACACATTATGGCATGAGGCTCGTTAGCCAGGGAATTTTAATTTTTGAATTACGGGGCAATGACCTTCCAAACGTTCCGCTGGTTCGTCGGCTACGGGAATAAAATATTTTTGTGACTTTGTAAAATGACTAGCTGAAGTGACTACGTGTCTAGGACGGGCTTAAACACGTATGACCCAAGCTCCATCATGTTTTTAATGGTACAAGCAGTATAAGAATAGTAGGTAAACCTGTTTGCAGTGTGACCATCTCCTGCCGCCTCACACTTCAGAAGCCACCAGTAGGACTATAGGTGGGAATCTTTAATTAGTTAACAGGTCATATCATGTTTAATGTTGCAGCGGTCTTGAAAAGGTAAAGTAGAAAGATGATTTAGTCCGTAGGGCACGTAAAACCGTATCAGTGAAGTCGGGCTTGCTAAATAGGTATCCACTCAAATTTCCTCCAACCATGTGAGAAAAAAAACAGGTCTTGTTAGAGATTCGGGAAAGAATTTTGCCATTCTATTAAAAATCATCATTATTCTATTAACAAATATGTTACAGTCTTTGCTACGAGTATTACGATAGGAATTAGATTGAATAGTAAGTCTAACCACTAAGTGTGTTATTAACATGTTTGTTGTTTAGTTTTATGCGTTGTTGAACGTGTCAGCTCAGTCTACAAATCCAGCCTACTGTGATTGTTTGCTGCCAACCGCCTATGCCTCGTTTGTTCCGCTAGTTTACTTGCTTTAAGTTAGAAAGGTTCCACAGTCTGCTTATTAGTCCGACTTAAATTGTTAGAAGTCGAATAAGATAAAGTTTATGAGAAAGTTTTTGCTTTTTTTTATCTAAGGAAACTGAAACATTAGTTCTGATTATCCTTGTTTTTGGTGTCGGTGTCGTTTATTATTGTCTTGTGTAATTTATAAGTAAATTACTAATTATAATACTTCAAAATCAATAGGTATTAAAATTAGTAAATGCAAGGCATTGTATGCGACTGAAATAAAATAATTTACAATAAATTACCTCGGAATAATGTGTACCCATTATGAATAATGTATGGTCACAGGGATGTAATGTAATGTTGGTAAATATTAAAGTGTAATAAAAAACACTTTTTAGTATTAGGATAGCTTCCCTTATTGTAACAGTATTTCTCTGGCAAAATATTGACCGGTTCCGTACGAAATTAAGAAATCTTAATTATTTTAAATTGCTTTAAATAATAGGTATGCTACTATTTTGGAATATGGAATCAAAAAAAAAATATTAACCGCTCTATAACTTAGTCATCACATTTCTAAAATTACCCATCAAATTCTCCTTCACAAACAAGAATCCTCATAACTAACAACGAAAAATGAAACTTGCACACAACTGTAAAACGAATCTTCCAAATATCCACGCAATCAGTTAAAGATAAACGTATTTAAAATTCAATCACAAGTTTCCACCCACACAACCGTACATACATTATAACTATGGCAAGTTATTAAGGCTAGTAAAATCTAAAAGGGTATAGTAGCATTAGATAGTAAACGAAGCACAAGTCTAGCAGCGTACACGGCTGAACCATTATCGGGAATGTACCGTGGTTGGGGCGGTCGCAGATGAATGTAATGCCGCACTCAATGTAAATACACCATCGTCTAGCACAGAAGAGCAGTGGAACCTAATAAGGCTAACCATCGACTTTTTACTGTTTGAACTATCAAATGGGATAGACTGTTAGGTTCTACTTGGTCGAAATAATAGACGTCTCAGAAAGTAACAGATTTTGTGGACGTAATTGAAATAAAAAAAAAAGTAATAACACGTTATAACGAAACAAAATAAATAACTGTTACATTGTTTCGATAAAATTGGACATTAACTTATTAACATATACTATAGAAAATACCATCCGTTACCATAATCTGTAGTTAAAATATCAGCAACTTAATTCATGTCCCGCTTACATTTTCAAAGAATTTCTCTGTAAGAAGCGCAGATAATACCACGACTATTGTATAAAAATTTTTTTAAACCACGTGAGAAGGATTCTTTCCCAACATGAAATTATAGCTAATTAGCGTACTTTGTAAAAAAAATAAAAAGATAATAACTACCTAAATATCGTTATTATTCCTACGCTTACATTTACGCAACATACCAGATTCATGTAACCTGTTGAAATACCTAATCTTCCATTCATCTGCTAATATGTTATACGCCCGTGTTAGCACACAATGAGTCATGTAAGTGTTATTTTTCGAATGTTCTTTTAGTATCTATTAGTCGTTTTCGTCGGGATTCCCGAACAGACAGACAGACAGATCATAATGAAAAAAGGATATACACATGCAGTAATTTACATGCCTTATACCTTTCTATATACAAATTGCTTCACTAACTCTGTAGTATTATAACTGATTAAGTATAACTAAGTAACCGGTTAAATATATTATAGGTTAGATAGGTACGACCTAGAACTATCAACTTATTAGATACTAAATAACGTTACTCTCTTAAAGCCCCACACCAAGATTCCCTATATGGGTGCCATCGTCAACACACACATACCCAGAACGAGAACAGAAAACGCACATCATTCAAATATCTTCCTCTCCGATAATCGAATCTCTTTAAACAACGCTCCGGCGATCATAACAGTTATCAACCACTGAAGCAACTTTAATTTATTATCCAAGTTTAAAATTCATATTTTTACAAAAGACCACGTCGGAAACGCCACAGTGAGTGACAACACACTGGCGATATGCGCGATGGGGCCCCATAACAATTGTTCCATTCTAATACTATCTTGTGCCTCCCTCGCTGTACCTTTGAAAATAGCCTGAAAACTCTACGCACAATATAACGAAATGAAAATAGCAGATAAAGCAGTAATTCATTATTGTTGGAAACTACTTATGTCTTATAATTTTTTTATTAGCACTGGTCTTTTTACGGAATTTTAAAATGTTTAAAGTACCTGTCTACTTAAAATTCACGTTGAAATCAATTCACGTATGTTTTTACTGTACAATAGAACAATGAACACCTATATAAATAATTCCACTGACCGATAAAGTCATTTCACCTGAAGACCGACACTTGATCGTATTGCGTCAAATAGTATCGCAATTTTTTTTGACGTCAAGTTTGAAATACATGCTAGGCTGTAAGACACACATATCTTTACGTAAACTCACACACAGATGTAGGGTTTTAAAACCGAACGCTTCAGCCACTCACCTAATGAAACAGTAATTTGACCGACTGCCCTTATTCGACGTCACTCGTTCGTCGCGGTTGAATCACTCCACACTAGGTACATAGAATAACTGTACAAGTCCCCGTTCCCTTCCTAAATAGCGGCGAACGACAAACCGAGCACATAAATAATGCAACTATAACAACGACGTCATAGCCAGTCCTCGCGTTCAACTGTTGTATTTTATGCACGCAGTGTTTAGTGCTCCTGACGTGCTATTAGCTGATCTGATGAATGGATTATGATTTTACGATTGGTGTTGCCAGTTATTGGTAGGTACTGGTGTATGGCGTGATACGAATTTGAAATTAACGTTCTGGTTATAGCGCTTTACAATTTAAAAGGTGGGTGGGTCTTTGATTTTTTTTTTTCGTAAGAGAGAGAGCAAAAAAGTTACAGGTAATTTAGTTTCAAATGAAAATGAATATTCTCAACTTGAGTCCATGACTTTCCTAATATTTTTCTAAATCTATTAAAAATATTTCAAATCCAAGACTAGCAATACAACATACAAGTTGTAACCTGCAGCTTCCGCATATTAAAATTTTCCTCATATAAACTGCATTTGATATCTCATCCCCATCAAATTTATTTTAGCAAAAAAACGCAGCCTAGGTCTATCTCTGTCTAATCTGTTTATATGCTAAATTTCGTCAACATCAGTTCACCTGCATTGATATAAAAACAACATTTCTATCTACAAACCCGCACTGTTCCGCATTCATACCATTGGCGCGGATAACCCTAGACATCTTTAAACATTGCACAACATTTCGCAATACAGGACAGTACACGTTGTTCCATATTCATACGTATACCTCATGGATGTAAAATTTAACACGGATGTTTTCTTCCCAAACACCCGAGTGGTTCAATGGCAGCGGTATTCCAAACACGTAACGTAGAGAGCTCATTCGGAATAAATCTCACTTACGAGTCACGGGCGGCGTAGAATTCGGGAGCTAATCGGCTAAGATCGTGGTCGGAGTGGATTTGCTTGGAATAGAACATTTAAATTAAATCTTATATTTGGGACGTACCAAGGGACACTCTAAATTTGTGTTTAGAATTAATAGAACGGTCAATCTATTCGTAATTTAATTACATAACATGATAAGAAACGTGATACGACATGTTGTTTGGTGTACCTCGAAATGTTTAGGATTTGATTTGCTATTTTATTCTACATATATTTTTTACCTCTTAATTATTTGGCCATAGGCGAACTGAAGAAATTGGTGTCGGCAACTTTAAGCAGTGCGTGCGATCTAACGACCAAACACGAAAAGCATAAAGTAAACGGTTAATACTATGGTGCCCGCTGACTGCTACAAAATGTCTGTGACCAGACTGATTAAAAGATGGTAAATAATATTAAGGAAAAGATAAAAGTTAAATATTCGATAACGTTAAACATTAGCAGTAATGTTTTGCTGTATTTTATCAGCTTTATACGTTGAAATAATAAGATTTAAAACAACGACTCTTACCTATATACCTGCCTGAACAAAAGTTGGCAACCTTAGCGACACTACCTCCTAATTAAACCGTATATCAGGTAGCGATCGAACCCACGTACTCAGCATCAACAAATTTTCAACTTTATTCTTCAATCGACGTTGAAACCTAATCTCAGCGCTCTAAGCACAAGGAAAGAGCAGGGAGGGCTCCCCCGAACTAATATTAGTTTCTCGGTTCATTTGGTTATAAATTTCGATAGTTTACTGTTCTGGCACCAGTCGACGACAAGGGCACCTAGATTCACGTCCCGAAATCTACTTTGACCTATATTTTAACGGAATACGTTTTCTGTATGCACATTTAGATGCAATTTAGGTTTATAAAAATATAAAAAAGAGGTTTAAGTAAAATAGAATTCACCTTTTAGTCTGGTGTCCTATCTCCTAAGCCTTCATGTCGTGTCATTCCTTTTGCATCCTGCTAAGTAACGGTTAAAATATTTACCAATCCAGCTAGCTACTATTTTACATACTTATACCATAAGCTCAACGGAACTACAAAGTTTTGGAAGATACACAAAAAGTTCCTTTGCCAGTTGCCACTATGAAAAATAATAATAAATTAAACATGATGACTAATATCAAAGACACACTATAACACAAATTTATTTAAAGTTGTGACGTCCGGGTGACCAGCGTTTCATCTTAGAACGACGTAATATATCATCTTACACAATTCATGCAACAGATTCATATTGGAAGAATTCCGTATTGAATTGGTATAGGTCGCTATATTTCAACATATGAGGAAAATATGTAAAACTATCTGTAATCCTCGGTTGGACTCTACACTTCACGCCTTAATTTAATCTTCAAGAGTTAATAAGCAAAAGATTTTTTTTTGTAAGTAAAAATACTTACTACGAAAGACCTAAACCCAGTGTCCAATCATGCGTAGATTTCTAAGTTCAAATTTTATGACGCTTTTAAGAGCTAAAAGAAAAATGAAGGTAGTTTAATATGCTACATTAAATATACTTTTACGACATAATTCAAAAGTGAATAAAAGGCATCAACACATCAACGACCGTAACGCCGTTATGTAGTATGTTTCGACTAAGCGCCCGTACGCGTATGCCGCATTTAGAACGACTACTTCAATTCACCACTTAACTTAACCCGTGACTAAAATAGATGCAGCTATTACAAAAGTATTTGTAGGTACTTCTGTAGCACAGTTTATAGGATCTGATCCTACAAAAAAATGCTACTAGTCGCCAAACAGCCGAGAACAGAATGTTTTTCACAACATGTTAGGTTTCATTGGATTTGTCTATTGTGGGAATAATCTAGGCTACATATCTTTACTTTGTCAGTCCTCTTGATCGTGAAAAGAAATTGAGCATTAAGGTGTCTTTTAGCTGTCCTCAAAATTATCACTTTTTATGTTTAGGAAGCATTAGGCACCAAATAAGGCGAAATTACCTTAGCACTATTATTTTTTAACTTAAATTCTTAACCAATTCTTTTTATGTAATAAGTGCTTACTATTCATCTACTAGTAAAGGGTATACGAGGCACTAAGAGGGTAAAATTCCAACGGATAAAAGTATATCTACGCGTATTGAAAGCCCGCGGTGGTAATATTGGAAACGTATAAAAAATGTTTCGAACTTAATACTCAAATAATAGATTGTTGTCATATGGAATTGAATAGGTCTTGAGTTACTTTAAGTGCAGTGGGGAGTGGATACATGTTTTTATTCGAACGATTTAAATTAAACTATTATAGGCCAGAAAATTTGTAATACAAAGCAAAATGGCAAATTGTGGTGTCAATGTTATACAAATCCAGCAGGATCAAATGCTTAAAGTCGTCAATCAAAATTTGTGGTCAATGTTCCGATGTTGATAGGGATATAAAAATTTGAATACTATGTTAATTAATATGCATAGCAGATGACAATTATGGTGGTTAAAAATTAAGATTGATGAGTTTTTATAAAATTTAATAAAAGGAATACGAAAATGTGACACTATCGTTAGCTGGCAGACACCTTTGATATCTTGGTATATATAGAATCAGTTTATTATCTATTGCTTGACATAATGAGTTAAGGTTGAATTTCGATAATCATTTTGTAAGAAAATAGCCAAAGTAAAAGATAGTTCTGGCTACTTAGAAAGCATGTAAGCCACGCCATAGTGTAACAATTCCATAGTATTGTGTAAACACAGCTATGAATAACACTGTTATAGTTACACTTCCTAGCTACAAGCGCCCTAGATGTGATGTTTATTGCACCTAAGAATAACATTTTTGCCAAAATTAGTATGCATTAGTAGGCTGTTGAACGTTCAATATTATTTTAAGTAGCTTAAGTCAATATGTTACAATTGTATTAATCATAAGACTATGCTAACAGGTCATAGGTCGACAGATTGGGTCAATCATAGTAAATATGAATTAAATAAATTTTAAACGGGGGCATTGACCAGACTGGGAATTCATCATCATCATTACAACCCATAATTTTATTGTCCCACTACTGGGCTCGGATGTCCTCTCACAGTGTGAGGGGTACAAACCATAATCCACCATGCTGGCCTAATGCGGATTGGCGGACCACACACACACCTTTAGAATATTCACAATAATTTGATTTGTCTACTCATTCGTTGGCTATATAAAAACCTTATTCGTCTTTGTTACTGATACCGTTCCAGTCACGGATGACTATAAAACGTAAGTTATAACCGCAAACATATCCATTTCCAAACAACGTAAGAAAACAAGCAACAAGCAAGAGACATCCAAAAATAACGCTATAAAAATATTCCAACATAATTTAAAGCTATAACCGAATAAATCAAATCGTCATTTCTAACCATACGCGTTCCTATTTCTCAAAATTGTAACGTCAAACGTTTATATTGAGGAAACTATAAAATCGGGATAATCGTAAAAGCTAAGTTGGACAGTCGCCAAACGTGCTCCGACAATGAAAAATAATTCGACATACGGCGGGGTTTAACGGAACTGGATCAAAACTTTTCTACTTTTATTACTTGTCTATATCGGAATTTATGTTTAGGAGTTAGTAATAAAGAAATAAAGTTTAATCACGACACATAAATATGGCTTTTGATGCATCAGTTTCGGTTTAATACACTTGATAAATCACAATGTGGTAGCACGTTATTTAATTTTAAAAACCTTTACACAGTTTTAATTTATGTTCACGCACGGTGTAGTAAGTGTAATGTGCCACTAGATGGCTCTGGGGCACGGTTACAAACTAAGGGTTCCATATAGTAAAGAGAACAAATTAAATTTTTGTACTTTTAAATTTACCGTAACTAGACATAACGTAAGATTGATAATATGATCACCTCGTTAAATTTTGAAAACATTGATAAGTCACAAATATGTATATTTAAATAACAAAAGTATAATTAATCCTTTGTTTCATTTTAAATAGTCAAACTATAGTGAAATATGAAATAGGAAAAAAATTAAGAAATATTTCCACAAAGCTCTTCAAAGTCCCGAAAGTGTAAGTAGTAGGCGAGAAAATAATCAAATAATTTTCGGTATAGTTAGGCAGTTGTAACAAACAACGAACACCCTGTAATGACTATTAGTTGTTTCGTGTAAGTAATAAAAGTAAAGGAACTGAAATAAATCCTAGCTCTCCTGAGGTTACTATTGTATTGTTTATTCTCCAATATTTTTCGTTAGTTTTGATGTATAGACGTATGTCCTTTTTATACAGTTATGAAAAAAAGTAGTTGATACTGCGGAAGTACGAAACTATGTACACAATGAACTGATCCACAGTTAGGTGGTTTTAAAATGATATATTTAGTTAGCAATTAGGTACTAGACCTCCAACTTACTAGGTATCTTACTTACTAAAAGACTTAGTAACTATTAGTGGAAATATTTGGCAACATTATCTCCACTACTCAATAAGTATGCAACATTCTTAACTTTGCTTTAATACTTAACAGTTAACCTATATTGCCTCAATTCTTATTTTCTAAGGTTTCATATAATCCTATTTGCGAATAAGAATTCATATGAAATCGGATTTGTACCACAAAGTGTCTAGTACTTAGCTGACCAATTTAAACATTTTATTTAAAAATTATAATTTATTTTAATACAAGTGAAAAGTGATTTAGTCACGAACCCAGCATAATTTCAAACCTATGAAGTATATATCTACCTAAATATAAGCTATTCAAAAATGTGGTGCAACCTTATTGCTTTCAGAGTGGATCACTAATACGAGCCAAGTATTTATAAGCCCATGTAATTTTGAATTCGTTATTTGAAACTTTGTCACACAAAACGCACCTAAAACAGAAAATTTCATACGAAGTTTGAGTGTGAAAACATTATCAACCTATATTTATACGATAAACAATGTTCAATTGAGACCAATTTATAACAAAGTATCTGTCACCTCTGTCACCAGCGACAGTTCGGCATTTGTAGGCGGAATCGTATTCGTACGTGGAGGATAACTGTAAGTACATATATGTCACTCGTGTTATTGTTTTCATGATTAATAGTCGCAAGTTGCGCTAAGACAGTTAATAGCTTGCTATAATTTATTAGATATAATAGCGTTATGAAACTAAGAGCCAGGCGATTACACAGGAGTCAGATGTTATTATGTAATTATTAGTCAACGTTACCGTTTGATTAAATAGCTGACAGATGATACATGTTTTTTTAACTTCAAAGATTTTTTGTTTGAAATTTCTTTTGTATTTTACAAACTCATCCAACACATATAAAATAATGTAAGCTTATTAATTTCCAGTAATAATTTTAAATTTACCTATATTTTACATAGAAAAGAAAATAATACGACGCTTGACAGGTATCGAAAAAACTTGTAAAGATCGTTTCGAGAGATAATTTAATAAATGGTGAATTATTAAAATCTCAGAAAGAAACCTACACTTTAACCTCGAAACAAAAAAACACCCCACCACTGATTGGCGATCTCATTAAAATCAGGAAAGACTCCGCGGCATTCCTCCCCTTTTACCCCTGTCTTTTAAAACGGGTCATGGCCCTTTTTATTTTTACAGTCGCTGTAAAAGAATTAATAAGACGGATTGTCGCAGATCTCTTAATGGATAGCATCCTATTGAAGTTAAAAGCAATTCCAGTTTTGTTTTCTCTATGCTATTGTTGTTTTAAATATCTCCCGTCATAAGGAAGTATGGTTAAGAAAAACATCATTATTCTTCAAAACAAAACGGAAAATATTTACGTTTCCCCAAAACGTTAACGTTGAAAATATTGTCTAAACAGTAGTAGTATGTCAGCATGTTTGTATATTTATAACAACATTTTCAGCATATGATTAAGCGGTAATAAATCAAAGTTGAAATTGGAAAAGCAACTAATAATTTAAATGTCACTTTTCCACGCGACGATAACATTTTTATTTGATGATAAATCAAATTAGAGTGCTACTGGAAACAGCAGTTGAAATGGGACATTCTACTGAAGATTTCCCCGATTGTGCAGTACCACAGCGCTGCAGATTGCACAGCACAGGTGACTGCGCGTTAAGTGCTAGCCGTTCCCCGTCACTTACAAAGTAATTTTCGCCCAATTAGACGCTGAATGCGTCTCGTTCGCGTCACTGAACGACGAGATTGCTTCCTGGATCCCTTCTTTATTCTTACGAACCACCTGACTGTACCTGAAAGGCTGCCCAATTTTTTGTTTTTCACCTTTCGGGAGACAATAGTATTGTTGAGAATATGGAGCGTACATTGAAGTGGTATGAATGTGACATTCAACTGACTTTATAAACTTCACGCATTTGACTCATTAGTATCATAATCCTCTACTGGGCATAGGATTTGTAATTTAGGAAGCTTCAGTCAAACTTCGCTAGTGCTCTAGTACCTTTTTATGAGGGTTTGTGGCCAATGCCTGCAGAATATAAAGGATACAATACGAATTATTGACTGCAATCTAGATAACAACTAGGACTGATCACTAGCACCCACTCATGAAGCCAGTGCTCGAATTTTCTTATTTTGATTTAACGCATAGTTGACGATGACGATTCTAGGGTTAATGACATTGCCACCCGTATTATACCTACTAAAATGAAGTATTTCTAACACTTCAAAGATGTTGAATTATTTTCGATGAGTCTCTTTGTAATCCGATAATTTTTTAAACTCATATCAAAGCACAGAATTCAGTGAAATATCGTTAACAAACAAACACGAGACACAATAAAATCGTATGAAATTTTGAAAGCGTCCCATTTGTATGGCATTAGTCATTGTCCGAAATCTTACCATCCACTTGGTGGATTTAGACCGAACCGAAACTATCGTGACGTCATTATGGCATGCGACAGCTGTTCGGATTAATTCTGTCTTCCGATGTTGAAAATGCGGTATTTTTATTCTATAATTACATCCGTCGCAAATCACGTCTCACGAAACAGCGCACTCTTAATGACGGTTAAATAAAACATTTGGTTACTTGTATGTAAAATCGTGTTTATCTCGTCAACTCTTGTTTTGGCAGTCGTATCGAGTTGCCTTAATAAATAGCTATAAAATTGTGGAAAGTTACCGAAAGTCGGATCGAAATCATATGGGTAAAACGTTGTTAATTTCAGCGAATATGCCAGTAGGTGGTTGGCTTACGACCAATGGATGCTGCCTGGTTGGAATCAAGGCAGACAATGATAATAAAGAATATCTTGGGATATATAAATCAATTTATTACATGTGTTTATTGTTTAAAAAAAGTTACACACGGGCCAATCCTTGTGATTTTCTATGATTAAAAACATTTATAGACGTTTATTTAAAATGTCTATAAATGCCCAAAAAACATTTTTAAACCTAACATAGAGACACATTAAGTGTTTTATTCTCATCATTTCTAATATGTTTTGTATCTTTCGGTCCTTCTATTTTCACATTGAAAATAGTTATAAACCGCGACGCAATTCAAATGTGATTTTCCGACGACCACAACATATAGATCTACAAGCGCATCAAGCTCTCCACAAATGTAAAAATATTATTCTCGGAGAACTTTAATAAAATCTTATTTCCGAAATCTAGATTCTTCGCCATCCCTCAACGGAGACGTCCGCGGAAATATGAGTTACATAAATTCCCTTGTAAAAGACGAATGGCGGCAAAGCGCACGGTTTCCTGACCAGAATAACTTTGGTTCCGACTTGATTCTCAATCACCCGGCCTCGCCGCGATAAATGGCCGGCTCATCAACGGTAGTGCCACTACGGACCTCAATCTGTTCACAGCAACAGATATTGGACTCCGGATCCTGATGGTGTTTTCAAACAGGCCGATATTTAGGTATAAACAAATGAATCTAATGAACTTTGATTGTTAATCGGGGCTCCGGGAATTACAATATTTTCCGAAGCAGCAGGTATTGTTTTTAAATATGACCAGAAAGTGCAACAGATTTCTTCTACTTCCACGGGTACATCCTGTTTATCATTAGGTATATAGTAGTATATAGTCACTGTCTCGTTGCTGTTCTCGAGTCTTCTTCATCAAAGAGAAACTCAGAATAACGCAATAGACCAAAAACACTGGCTAACATACACTCCATGACTTTTTAAGCCTTATAGTGTTCCCTATAAAGTTTCTGAATGTTACTAGCCTTGAAAATTTATATTTTCGAACAACTAAGTCGAATCAAATGTTTGGAAGCCGAAAACCGGTAATAAACTTATAAATCTAGCAGTACTTAATAGATCTATATAGCTCTGAACTTCTAGAAACAACCATTCAACTTGCGGAATAGTTCACATGATGCTCTTAGATTATGATTATCGTACAAGACTCCAGCCGCCTTCTCAACGACTTGGGCGTAAATAATACTTACAATAAAGTGGTCTTCGAGTGACGTTTGTGTCAACAAAGACCCGTTTTAGATCTTTGATCGGACGCCAAGCTAACCCGCTTGTCAGTAGGCAGGCGGTAATCAATGACGGGAAGCTAGTATTGAGCGCGCATTAAATTATACAGCTCGTGAGTCTTGATGTATGGGGAGAATGTAGCGTTAGGTATACTTATATATTACAAAGTTACGGAATGCTCATGCCTACGGAGTGATGTTTACTATGTTATAAGTGAATTTATAGTCAGGAGAAGAAAAGGATTTCATTTCGACACAGATGATAGGCTCAATCTATAAAATTTACTGAAAAATAGAACTTGTACACGATATAATAAAAATATAATTGTTGGTTGTGTGTTATACATATAGATATGGATATTTTCATTAACGCGAGCTAAAAACAAAATAAACTTCACTGCAGATACAGTATGAAGTCGCAAAAATATATCGGAGTTTCTCTAGTTTGCACGGAACTTGCAATGCACAAGTTTCACGATATCCCTGTAAAAAAAAGAAATCAACTCCTGCTCTCAGTTCGTTATTCAAAAGAACGCGTAGAAAGTATTGGATCGAAATGTAGAATAACTTTTCAAATAAAACTTTATTTAATTAGGTGCATTTTCTTTAAAACTGTCCCACTACTCGTTCCGCTTACGTAAATGTGTTCTAGGAATCTTTTAGCTGCCATTTCAAAACTAAAAATAGTTGTAAAATTTGGAGCTTTTTGAGTCTGAATAAAAGTAAAATTTTCGTAGTCCACAAAGAGAGAGTCACTGGTTTTCCAAGTGTTAGATCATTTTAAAAATTAACATTTTTGAAAATAATATAGTAGTTTTTAAAATAAAAACACCTCCAAATGTAACAAGATAAATAAATCTGTTGAAGAAATATCAGTTTTTTTTTTTAAAGTATGACTTTCGATATTTAATAAATATTGAATGAATGTAAATTGTGTATAGGACTAGGGTTTATTTTGTACCAGGATATCCTTTACAGACGCCAAATATGATAGGAGACGTGTATCGCTTATATCATCAGTAATTGAAGACCGGATTTCTCCTTTGATATAATTAGACATGACATCACTTGACAGGAAATGAACAGAAGAGAACACTAAATAAATTATTAATGGATTGGGTGTTGAAAATCTAAACTACATATTACACGTATAATAGATTGTTAAAATATATATATACATATTTTTTTTTAAATAGCATAGCAGTCTTACTTAATCCATAAATATTCATGATCTGGGGCAATTATTTTGTTTTTTTTAAACTAAACACTTTTGCGGTACCGTCGGTATTCTGCCAATTTAAAAAGGATATTCCAACTACCTCCTCAATCAACAGCTTTTTTATGCACTAGGTATAGCACTTGTCCCCTAACTATTAAATCGAGAAAACGATCACGTAAAGATTTTAAAATGGCGTAAAGAGTTTGGTACTTTACAATTGCCAAAAGCTTTAATCGTTACCGTAACAATATGTCACGATTACTCCGTTTAAAATATAAAATTAAAAGAACAAAGAGTATAATTATAATTAAACCCAAAGCCGAACATTAACACATAATGCACTAAAGCTTTTATGTCAATACTTTAAACTCGGTTGGCTTGCGGGATGACTGTTAATTACGTATTAATAGCCAACTGGGATGCGACCTACATTCTGAAACTTAACTCACACCCATTTAGAGCACTATAAATTCCACAATCCTATTATTGAATATCCCAAAGTTTGTTTGGACGTGTGTTTGTTTCTGCGATTCTGAAGTTATTTCTAAGGAATTAAATTACTACATGAAAACCTAATCCTACATTCTGGTAGGTGTTTACATTCTTTTTATAGGATTGCATGATTTTGTAGCGTTAATTCAAAAACGTCGTATGTTTTCTTCGAGTTAGTTGCACGTTAAATTTTCGCTTTTGTTACAGCTAGGTAGACCAAAGAGTGACTGCTTGAAGCCATCGCTACTAGCAGATAAAAGTAGTTGGAGTGCACAAAATCGACATCTGTCAATATCATGATACGTTAGGGTATCAAATGAGCTACTGGGATTTGAATATATCACTACTATCTCCAACAGTCAAACGGGCCGAATCTCCAATAGAGACTTAAGATTTGGTCAGTGACGGAGGATTAGTATCTTCCAAAAGACCAATATTGGATCTCTTCAATTGTTCGACCCATTAATAGCCGGCTACAAGAAAAAAAAATTAAAATTAATTTAATTTGAAATTAACTAACATTAAACCATACTCTACCACTCACAAATGCTCTAGTGTAGCTTGGTCATCAACCCTAAATTATCAAAAGATTTTGTGCGATTTTGGTCGACATCGATATCAATTATGTCGTCATCTAAGCGGACAAAGCCAAGGGCTTATGATAGTGGACATTAGTTTTATTATTGAGTCGATGAGCGAGCTTAGAATGTTTATCGATAGGTATCGTGACCGCGATCAGGAATTTAAATGGTGAAACCACTGGCTGTTGGCGAACATCAAGTCTGTTATATGGCGCATCCAATCCGTTCGAATTACATTGTCTCATAGAATAAAAATAAAACACGTAAAAATGTTTGGTTTCAATGCGGCGTCCTCTACTGATCAACTGTTTGGTTACAATACAGTTCAAAACACTATTTTACACCAGAATAAATAGGTATACATTAAAACAGACTAAATATTGTTAAGAATTTGCGATCATTCGATCTTACACAGTAAGACAATTAACACGTTCATTGAACTTCCCATAATATAAGTCATTGTTTATTTTAAAGAATAAGCGTTTAACTAAACAAGTAAAGAATAGTTTGGCAAATGCACCTTCTGTGTGTTTAATACTATAAAAGCAATACGTGTCTAGACGACTGAAGTTCTTTATAAGCACCGGCAGGTGCAGTACTACATAAAAACTCTTGCAGCTTTTTACAAACAAATCTTTTAAACGATCTTAAAAACGAATATTTTAAACTAACAGCACAAGAGATAACCCACAGATTAATTAACGTACATTTTCCTCAAACAAAGTTTACGTCTATATAGCATGCACTAAACGAAATCGGACTATAACAGTGTCTATTCGATCGTTCTTCAGTGACGTATTGAAGAAGCATACGGGTTTGGATGATGCCAAGTCGTAAACACTCTAAATACGATGTTGCGTAAATTTCAGAATGCTCAAGCAATCCCGACCATAAAGTTTTCATAAATACTAACGGTTTTATTGCATCCATTCTATGCTAACTACAGTTATTAAAAGTTTAACATTATGTAGTTATGAAGCTTCAGCTGTAGTTTGTGTTTTGTCTTCGTTGTAGAAGCGGATAATATTAGTGGTGACGTAAAAGAAATATCGTCTCTGATAGTTTAGTTCCACTAGAAGTAGTCAACAGACATTAGTAGATAGTTGTTTGTTTTCAAAATCAGATGTATGCTTTTTTAAGTTCATGATCTATTTTCATACTTTAGGAAAAATCTTGTCAGTGTATTAAATTAGATATAAGAAAACATTGACTTTCCATAGAAGTCGAAAAATATTTTGCAAGATTTAAAATTCGTGGACAAATTCAAGCAAAATAACACCATTAAAAAATTAAAAGCCTCAAAATAATATATAAATAATAATTTAGGCAAATAGGTAGTAAAAAAAAACTAGGATGAGAACCGTATAAAATTCATCACGAAGACAGCATAAAGTAACAAAGTTTGCATTAAATTTCCTATGTGACAGCGGTCTGACCCGTTTTCCTAACAA
Source organism: Lerema accius (assembly GCA_001278395.1). Classification (NCBI taxonomy): domain Eukaryota; kingdom Metazoa; phylum Arthropoda; class Insecta; order Lepidoptera; family Hesperiidae; genus Lerema; species Lerema accius. The sequence continues at coordinate 344,767 of LGAG01000172.1, forward strand.
TCGTACGAAATACAAAATTTTAACCACTTCTTAAATTCGAACAAGAATACTGTTTCGTATTTCGGGCTGTCGCTTTTAAATCTTTTATCATTCTTATATGAATACAGTCTAGGATCCGAACTAGACAAGTTTTGCACCGGCGTGTTAACCAGATGAAAATGGTATTTTATGGCAAAAAATAAGTTTCTGAACACACTGTGACTGGGTTGCCTTTTAAAAAGTGGTCCCAAGTATGAGTAATTAAAATTATAAAATCCATTTTTTTCTCAAAATTTCACCGGCGTGTTAACCAAACAAAACCAACTCTAATGGAAAGTTTATAACTCAAGCAAGATGAAGCACCAGGGTTGCCTACTTTTTTCTGGTCCCTAGTACCTGGCAACCGCCTTCAAACATGTAAGTCGATAACAGTAAAGATAGTATTCTGTCTACCAATCGATACTAGTCTTAAATTAAAGACAATTTAATGACAAATCACGTAATTTAAGGCAATAAGATTTGATGGACACCAGACACCTTTGAAAATAAACGATATTTTAGACATGACAAAAAAAGAAACCGAGGAAGCCTCCTCTAACTTGGAAAACGATATAACTTCCGATTAGAGGATCCCGAATAATTCAAAATACAAGGGTCAAATCCGGGTCTGATGATGCAGATCGAAGGTGGCTATAAGAACTCGGTAATTAAACGACGCAACCCCATCGAGTTGGGGCTCGTATTGATCGTCTTAATTAGCACTTTGGTGTTATATGTTAACCAGGGACCGATGA
>LGAG01000172.1:349610-405488 GCA_001278395.1 Lerema accius
AACAAATCATCGACCGTTAGAACAAACCAATGGGGATTATTTTCTGTAAGTTTTAAAATTTTCCGAGTATTTTATATCAAATAGTGGTCTGGCAGATAATTCTATAATAGATAGGTATAATAGTGCTAACTATCGGATACAAACATTACGTAGCTATGTTAAGTTATCCTTTATACTTATGTTACAAATTTTATCTGCATATTAAGTATTTACCAACGTAGATTTTAGTAATAGGATAGGTACTGAGAAATAGAAACAGAAAAATAATAAAAAAGGAAGAGAAAAATTTTGACAGACAAACATTGAGATATCACAATTTCACCTGATATAATGTATGTAACAATGAAAATTGATATCCTCAAACACGAAACCTCCAAGAAGTTTATCAATTACACTGTTTTCATAAAACACGGGGTGAATGATAATAAGGTTACGTTTAAAGGGTCGGATGCCGAAAACACCTCCAACGAAATTACCGCGCAAATTACATTTTGACAACAGCGAACTCTGATAATATAAACTGTTAAAAAAGGAATGTTGAAAAAAGTTCAGTGTCCAAAAATTACGAAAGTAAAATGAAAAAGTTGGGTATTCAAATTGACTAGACTCAACAAGAACGGATCTGTCCAACCCTCCGAACTAAATGAGATTAAAAAATTGGATCCCAAGTGGAAAATAAATGAGTAACCCGATCAAGTGTTAGAAAAACTGTCTGGACTGAGAAAACGACTAACGATTTAAGGGATTTTAATATTTTTAAACCGTATCTATTACCTCCGATATATAATGGGATTATTAAAAACTTGCCGTCAATACCAGTTTACACAGTTTCTACATAAACAAATATTCGTTTTGGGTTTCAAGTTTATAAATTTGTATATGATTAATAAATACATATTTAGATAGTCGTCTTGTTAATTCCGTTGACAGGTTTCTATGTCAAAATAGTAAACTATATGAAATATAAAAATGTATAACACTTACATTATACAATAATACAAAAACTCATATAAATAGTAAACCTAGGTATAGCTCAAAAACATTATTACGTGTATCCAACTTGTCAGTTTTTTTAAACAAAAGGGTCCAAGATGTCTCGAAGAATGTTGCGAAAAGTTGAGTATTCGAAAGTTAAATAGAAAAGTTCGGTATTCAAATTGACAATCTCGACAAGCGCGGGCTTGTCCAACCCTCTGTTGAAATGAGATTAAATAAAACTGCCAAGTGTTGGACAGCACATAGGGTTCCGTGGGAATTTATCACCCCACACACTTTTTACTACGTAGTTACATCTATAAAAAAGGTTAAGATGTTATTATTCGATGTAGCACACACTTACAGGCCGGTTTTATGATATGGGATATAAGACATAACTTCGCTGATTGTTTGTCATTTTCAAATGGAACACATGAAAACAACCCAATTTAGACGAGACACCAAATAATTATGTTAAAGATAATAAGGATGCAGCTAAAGTAGCGCGGAGCACTTCTATTGTATACCAAAGACGTAATATCAATCGTAATATCTATAGTGTAAAATGTCATAGGTGAAAAACAAATATTTGTGGCGATTAAACATGATAGAAAATAAATTGTTCGGTACTGTCAACTTCGATATCAATAACACTAACGTGACTAAGCCGTACTAAAATTAAAAGCATAACGATGTCAATTACTTTAAGTCCAAACATCATAGTTTTAAAACAGGCTACGTTAGAAATAAATACTGTATTTGGAAATACACAGCAATATGAATACCTAACACAATATGGTTGAATACAATAAGACAACGAGCCGACGACCAATGGGACTTGATGTGCCGAATTGGTTTCTGTGTGACCAAACGCGCACTCTTGATCCATTGTCACCTCTGGCCTTGTTAACTACAAGATATTTTTGGTGCTTCATATAACAATATAGAGAGACTAATATATTGTTTTGACATGTTTTCGCTATGAATTATCATTAATCATTGAACATTTTAATAATGTTTCCTTTTGCTTAATCAATATAATTCCCTCTTGTATTTACCATTTCTATAAATAGCAATGGATGCTATATGAAAATGTTAAATTATAGAATAACAGAAGAATACGATCACATTTTGAAAGAAATCCTTTTGGCTTTATTACTTCAAACTTATATCTCATCTTCAGCTAAAGAAATATTAGTTCACAAATAAGTAGAGATGTTTCAAATAAGCGCGCCTCTGCTGCAGAAGTTAATAAAACTTAAAGTACATTTGCAAGGTAGTCGTCACTGTAGCAAAAGTTAAGCTGCTCATAATTATGCAATTTGGCTGTATTTCTTACACTAAGAGAACTTCGAAGACACTTAAGCAGTGCATTTAATAAAAACGATCTATTCAAAACGCTTAGCCAAACCATACCGGATTCCTTAAGTTTGAAACTTAAGTCTGTCACAAAAAAGGCTGAAATTAAACTGACATTGATTGTTAATACACCTATCGTAAAGTTTTTGAATAGGTTAGTACACAAAGAGTGTTCCATAAACACGCAATTGCCATGCCATATTTTTACCTTTTCTATCCATCCTGTAGTCAACTTTATGGCCTGGATCAGACACCCTTACAGCTAAAAAGCTGTATTTAGGCACGGGTATACATATTTATTTTGTTATCAATATCATTATCGTAGGCAACACAATGCTACAAAACTGCAATCGTAATTTAGAAATAAGTTTAAGAACGATTACACGTTGAAATCTGAAAGGCTTTCAAAAACGCCTATGTCAAGATAACATTAAGTCATAAGTCCTTATGATTAAATCGGTAATAATGTAAGTTCAACATTGTGTGAATGAATATTTTATAAGGAAATTGCTATACTTAACAGTTTGAACACTTAGCCGAGGTTGCAGCCATTATTCGATAATTGCTTACCGCGGACGCCGTCGTTTACATTACGTAATTAAATCACATTAATTCTTCCAACAGTAACTGTATTCTTTTAACATTTATGAATAACCTATATTTGCGTCAGATCAAGAGCAAAAACTAAGACGTAGCTTTAGTATTTTTATGCGAATTATAACTAGGCATATTTTTTGTTATATCCTTTTAGGTATACGGGCTACAAAAATATCTATGGATACCATCGGCACCAAGCACCAACCAAGAAAGAATTCTTATAATGCAAATGGCGCATGCATGGATTTGAATATACACTAAATGGGGCATATACAAATCTGAAATTGAACCCGAGAAACCTAGCTTTTACAGTAGGGTCTTAACTAACAGGTATAGCTTACAGGTAAAGCTGACCGATACCTATGACATAATGACCTTTCTTACAATAAGAAATCTACTTGTAATCATAAACGGTTCCATGATGCTGACAACAGGATTAAAATATCGGTCAGTCGGATAATAAGTATTGCTTCTGTGTGTTCAAGAAGTATCTTTGCTCTGGTTATTTTATGCTAGATAGTTTTGCTGTCATTTGCTGACAAAAGGTAGAGTGTCTATAATTACTAAAATATTCGTTACGTAATGACGGACTCCTAAACAAGTTATCAACCATAGATATACAAACAAACCGTTAAAACTGATAACATTGAGATCATAGATTATTTCAATGCGCGGCTTCAAACAAAGCGCATTCTAATACTGGGCGTGAATTCGACTGACATGGACCATGCATCATACAGACCGAATACCTCCAGAAATAAACATTCAAAGCCACGGCTGCTCGAGCTAGCGAATAATTGGCAAGAATGGCAAATGATGGTTTACGGCTAAAATTAAAAGTGATTAATGAACTGAGTCTTCTCTTAATAGTCATCTATAAAAGCTGCCGTACTGTTAGTTACCCATTGTATTAGTGAGTTAGAGAAAATATAACAGGAAAAATGAAACTATAGAAGTTCAGCATAGCTTTATACCACCTAGATCCTCCACGCTGCTCCTGTCCAGTAGAAGGCGTAAGCCAAATCAAGTCAATAAGTTTACACCAGCCATGATGCCACCTATGCTTCAGAATAAATTTCTGTAATTTCGTAATTAGTACCTACTACAAAAAAATTGAGATGACTCAAACAGAATATTACTTATTAGAAAATATATTATCGCCGCGTATTACAATAATCTCGCAATAAATTAGGATGGTCCTGTCGGATATTTACCTTGCTAACATTCCGAGGACTTAATCGTTTCCGCACACAAAAACTTAGTTCATCATTTCCTCCTCGGGTTTGACTTTGGAAATGCTTTCTTCGACAACTCGGGGATTACAAAAAGCTATGTTTGCCTTTGGGTATCGCCTTTCAAAATGAATAAAAGTTTGGTTAATATTTGTACAATATCATAAATATACATTTATGTCTCACGTTTTGAGGAGGGGAAGGGAGGCTATAAAAAACATGACAGCACGTTTCCGGGGAGGGAGGAGAGTCAAAAATCTTCAAAAATTGCGTTACATACTTAATAATATGAGTTAAACATCAGACGAAGCTACACCGCCAGGACCCACATGTTGAAGGTCACTGAGTTCTGTATCACTTAACCTCATTGGTTCCCATAGTTCTCCCTCTCTCCTCCTAAAATCGACGGAAATAATACTTTTATCACATACATACCTCTAATACTAATAAAACTCATCACATCCTCGCAAACTTAAAATCAATAAAGACAATTTAAAAAGCATACAAAAGACTGTTTGCTACCAAATTACTGGACCGTCAACTTCCAGGCAGGCGACAAAGAAGAAATCGTCGGGAAACCTATCAAAACTTGAGAAAATTCAATAAAGGTATACTTGGAAAGTTTGTTAAAGCAAGTAACGGGAATATTCTTATGAAAGAAGAACCTCAATTTGTGTCGCCGTTAAAATAAAAATTATAGGTCAAGTGCGAGAGGTACTTGCGTCATCGAGTTCCGTATCCGGTTTATCTTTTATACAATTGTTCGCGGTCACATCACAATGAATATTATTAGTACAAACAGATCCGCGTTGAAAGGAATTTGAATATAAAGTAGATCAAGTTACGGGCGGTAGATTTCACTTTCAAATAATAATTAAAATAATTTAATCCCTTTATACTCGTAGTACTTTTAAACAATATTGAAAATGGATTTTTATTAAATTAATCTGTAAAGACACTTTAGCGCTTTGCCCGTAGGAAATCTTACGACTAATATTAACCTGATATTAATTAGTACTTAAATCTCTAAACCAGCCTCAAAGACATTGCACTTACTTTCCAATCTAGATCCAAGGAATCCTAAAAGTACTTCAATCTGTTTCTCCAGCGAAATAAAAATAAAGGCAGTGCTTTGAGGAAGAATCGAGTTCGTATAATAACTTGGCCCCTTTCTCCTTCAGCTACTTTATGTTCTGACACTTTACATTTATGAGAGTTAGGATATTTATCTACTTAGATAGGTACTTATCGTATCGGTACCCATTAGATTTTTTTTTTTTAGTAGTTACCTCTGGTCGGAAATCGAACCTTGGACTCCGCTTAGTTACACTCTACTAGGTACTGTCGAACTACAAAAAAAATCCATAGAAGCATTATATACTCGCACTATTAACATCAAGAACACACTAGACCTAGACTTTTTATAAGAAAAAAAATAAAAATTAACTTTGCGTTTGAGTAAGAAATAATGTCGTACCTATAATTCTTAATACTTGTAACTAGTCACAATAATCGTGATACTAAAATATGGGTCAGTAGAAAAAAAAGGTATAATCTAGTGGTGGTGTTGTAATTACAACTACATACTACGCATTACACGCTACAGAAATGCTAATTAATCATAGAAAATATTTTACTCACGCTGACGATGTGCTGTTTATCATAACACAGCTGATGATACCTGAAAATAAAAAACATTATTAGATTATTAAAATGTTATCGCATTTGTCCTTTAAATGCTAAGACTCTACTAACTGTTAGTGCTATAGGTAATTAGTCTTCATAACGGATGTAGGGTAACGCGTTTAGTGTTATCATTATTAATGCCCTTACTAACAGCAAACAACTTTAAGGGATGATTCGGGTGGATTCATAGCAAAATTCGTTAATGCACGGAACTGAAGTCGTTAATTTCTTATTTATACTTAATGCACTATGCCGTTAACAACGAAATATAAAAATAATAACGACTAACTACTTCCTTCAATAATTTGATCTAATACAAACCTGTGATATACATATATAAGGTAACTAATAGAGTTTAAAATTTGAGATAGGAACGGAAATAATCTTACGTGGTTACTTTCACCGAAGATAAATTTCAGTAAAAAATACTCTCTAAGCTCAGAAAATAGAACATATTTTTCAGAACTGAGCGTTCCAATAGCACTATAATGTTTGAAGAGATAGTTTTATCAAATACAAACAAGTGACTAAAATTGCGCAAACATTTTGGAATGGTTCGGTTTTGTCAATATTAGAAGAAGTATTTCGACGAGTAGTTTTCTGCAAAGTATATTTTACAACCTCTTATCAACTACATGATTATCTTAAATCTTAGTAATATTAACGTAGCATCCAAGGGAAATCAACGTGTCGTATAGTAGAGCTACATCTCTTTTAAATTCCTAAAAACGATTATTCAGTAATTAGCAATAATAATATGTCACATAAAATATTTTGTTCTCATCTAACTAATTCCGATCAACTTCACCCAACTAGAAAAAATAAAGAAAAACAATAAAGAACCTGTATGCGAAAAAGTGGGAGACGAATCCATGCGTTGAAATTCGTCAAACCGCTTAGACTCTAGAACTACAGCGTGTCAAAGCAGGACATACATACATACGCTTGTTAAACATTACCCTCCGCCTAGCGCAGTCGGGTAAAAACGACTTTACATCAGTCAAGGTTAATGTTACATGAGTATCAGGTATGAAGCAACATTATTCCCTATTAAGCGTTTTCCGTTTCTGAATGCTACAGTCACAACGCCACCGGTGTGTGATACTGCAAACTGTAATTAGTCTGCCATCGAACCGCATGCTATGATTTGATTAATGATCCCAAACGTACAACGAGTTTGACATGTTCGTAACGGGCTTTTTAGTCGTCTATAGCTGTATATTTGGCTGAAAAATTGGTTTGAATTTATAATAATTGTTGGTAATAATTTAATAGTACTCATATGTTGTTATTATTACATCCTACTAATATTATAAATGTGAAAGTTTGTAAAGATGTTTGGATGTTTGTCCCTTCTTCACGCTCTAAGCGTTGAACGGATTTAGCTGAAACTTGGCACACAGATAGTTTGCATCCGGGAATAGGACATAGGATAGATTTTATCCCGATTATAGGTTCCCTTGGGATACAATCAATATTTTATGTATCGACTTTTCCGCGTGCGGAGCCGCGGGCACCGTCTAGTTATTACATAATATCTATCACACCATAGCGTATCACCACATCAATATCGGCGTATAATAATACCTACATATCGCGACTGCATTAAAATAGATTGCGCTACAGTGCCACAATAATTAATTAGTTAAATATACAGAAACATATTGTCTTTTCATGATCTATAAATATTTTAATTTAGGCAATTGGGTCAAATCTGCTGTAATATCTTGTAACACAAAAAGGAAACATGGGAAATATTAAAACAGTAAAGTGTACAAAGAAACAGATTGTTTATATTTAACCATTTGTTGGATCTTCTGCCGCATTACAGCTTTACGAGTACAACGCGTTGAACCTCTTTAACTGCCGACGTTAATTCTATTTTAATCGCTACAAACAGTTTTTGGTAAACCTTTAATCCGTCCTGTTAGAGCTGTAAGACATTAATTGTTTGTAAGCAATTTTATTACAATCTCTAGGGATATTCATATATTTAAAGGATTTTGTTCGTGTCTGTAACACTCAACATTCTCTTTATTTGTTGAAAAGGATAAGTAAATACATTTTTACATATACTATAGGGTTCAATCTGTGGTCAATATTTTAACCATAACTCAGTATGTCAAACAACATTATAATTAAAGGACTTGTTCAATAAAACTTGGTTAAAAGATATCAATATCAATAATCTATTTACGGGCTCTCTCTGTCTATGGACTATGGTATGGTTATTCATAAAAATTGTAAGTTTTGCTTTAATTCCAAAAATAAATATTTGCATCACAAACTTTAAATTGAACGTTTAACGTAGTACCTATACATTAAGTAAGCAAATTAGTACCGTACCATTTTTCCAAACTAAAAATCCCTCGATATTCATTTAAGGCCTAAGGCTCAAGAAACTCTAATAAAAAAATAAAGAATATGGCCTACATTTGCAATAATAATATAGCAATATTTTTATATTTCGATCTAAAATCTCCTAGTAGGTTGACCAATAAATGTTACTCGAAGTGTTTGGCCTTTACATAGGTCAGCAAATATTGACAGAACTCAGTTCTATTTGCTTAGAACATTGCTCGTACTGATGTGAAACCTATTCGTAAATAAGATTTTTATTGTAGTTAGGCAAACATACTCAAATTAGATACACGGTCCTTCTATAAAAAATAACTGCCATATTTGGTTGCGAGTAGCAAGTTGCAAAATTAAGTACCTATAAGCAATGAAATTATGACTTTTAATCTACTTTGGAAACAGTTCCCCATTTCTTTTTAAAGTGGCACAACACATTAAAAATCCCATACCATAATTGATTTCCTTCCAGTAGACTGAAGCAGATTTTCGTTAAACGTATGAGAATATCATCGCTCCACTATAACGTAAAGAAGATTTAAAAACATATTTCCTAAAATGGATTTTCTTATAAAAGTCAGCACACTCTATCAAATATTGTCGAGAGGATATAGTATAAACACGCTGTATAATATCGATGAGCACAGCGCTGGGAGTGAGCGCAGCGCCAGAGTGAATTCCAACACTTTCTTAAACTTGATCAGAATTTAAGCTTTTCAGTTTTCTACCATATCCATATCTATGCTAACAAAATAAATCTTTCAAAGTACATTCTCTACATATTCAGATTTTTCCGTACGCATGCAGAACAAAATAATTTGGATTCAATTGTAATTTTCTGGTAGTAATTATCCTGCTGATATACATAACTAACAGTTTCCCGTAACATCATTCATATTATTTATCTATCTATCTATACTAATATTATAATGCTGAAGAGTTTGTTTGAACGCGCTAATCTCAGGAACTACTAAACCGATTTGAAAAATTCTTTTAGTGTAGATAGTCCATTTATTGAGGAAGGCTATAGGCTATGTAATATCACGCTGAGATAAATAGGAGAGGAGCAGCAAAATTACGCGGGAGGTGCTGCAGGCGATTGCTAGTCTTCTAATAATCACTCACTAAATTAAATGCAGATGGCGTAGAATAAGGCAGACCTTTGCCTACAATTACAATATAGGACCTACTTATACGTAAGAGATAAAGAATTCAAAAGGCTATAATTGGTGGTGATGTATCTGATAGGATTGTGAGGAAAACCTTGAACGATTTGTCCGATAAGAAGCTATTGTATGAAGATCCAAGCTATATTCATAGATAATTTGTTGCTATATAAACATCTTGTGGGTCGTAGATTTCTCACTTCCTCGAAACCTGGAGGATGGCATTGACTCCATTTCATCTTAAATGACCACTGCGGACTATGGATACATAGATGTAGGGATGAATAATATATAGGTTCACGTTCTCACAAACCTACAGAGCGCTACAGTTTGCATTATCTGTTGTAAATGCATGTAAACACAAATGACACAACACAATCATATTAAGTTCCATTTCCAGACAGGAAATTACGCCTTCGTGTGGCAGGCAAAGTTATTAGTTGCGTTCGTGTTAATTCTCTAAAACATAACCATTGATGGACGTACTCCTGAATCATGGAAGCCTATAAACTAAATACTTAATTAGTAAGATTATTTAAAATAGACAAATATGAACTAAGGTTTAGATCAGAACTATATTACCCCTCACCCATAAACATAGATCGTTTGATAAATCCCTCATAATGCAACGAACATTATCAAGACGTATTTTTCAGCGATATCGCAATCGTAGCTAAAGCCCCGTGTTGGTAATGTAAGTAGGGAATCGAGCAGCCAGCAGTTTAGTCGCGATGTTATCGTAGGCGGACTGCCGATAAGGAAATCCACCAGTTGAACATTTAAAGAAACTCTGTATAAAAACTTACAATAAAACTGCCATGAGATTGAATCTGTACTTGTCTTTTATGAAATAGCCGTCAAGCGTACAGACGAACCACGGAGTGGAAAGTAGGCAGCGTAGTCTATAGACATCGGTAACATCAAAGGCATCACTAATGCTTTGCTGGCTAAAGAAAAAAAAGTGACTTTTTAAAGTTAAGTACACTTAGACCTTTTTTATCTTAATAATACAGTACTCAATACTATTAGTAATATTATTACATCAATCAAAAAATGCTTTTCTTTCCGGAGTAAAAAGATGCTTTTAAGTAATTTTAAATAGGAATTTTACGAACCATATTTTTTCAGTTTGGCCGTGACCATAATCTATGCAACTGGGACAAAATATCAGCATAAAATACAAGAATAATAAGTGCCGGTTGCGTTTAAAATGTTCAGTGAGAATAAATTAAATCAAATACGTAATTTATTACAACTTATTTAATAAAGTTGTACGTACGTTTAAGCAACGGTGCCTTAACCGATGTTATCGCTACCGGAACGGCGCGCTAGCGATAAGAAAATCGTAGTAAAACACCACCAGTTGCGTGTATTGCTTCGTAAGAGCTATTGTTTATTGGTGTAACTGCCAGAGAACCTACACAATAATGTTAGACTATAAAGCTTATCGGGGTTATCGAGCAATACCTATTAGTACTCGGTATGCGCTTATTATATTTACCTGACTGCGCAAGAATGAATATATTACGACCGTATGTACTTACGTCCATTTCTTTCCCAAGCTATAAAGCTCACGGATTCGAAGCGTTTCCGAGTTCCGGAGCAGTTTTTATTGTTGAGAGACTGACAGCCGTTGATATTGGGCGGCTTAAAAATTTTCAACCCTTGAATTGCCTATTAACCCCTCCGTCAATCCTCACTGGAGCAGCATTGTGCAGTATGCTCTAGACCTTCTCAATTTTGAGGAGAGACCCGTGCTCTGTAGTGAGCAGTTAATGAGTTTAGGACAACGACACAATCATCGTTAACAATACAACCAATATTATCAGTTACAAAAATGTCTGCCACGGCAACCAAATCCCTTATACAAATCAGCTGCTAAATCAGCAAGTTATAATAAACATTAAACATCCCGTAAATTAACTATGTTAGTGATTACGCCAGTAACAAGTTAACGGTGCAGTTAAATAACAGAGGTCCGGAGTCAAATTTGCGTGCGGTTTGATCAGTCCAGCCGCAATGGCCCAACCATGCGAGTACACCTATCTATTGTTTTGACACATGACTGAACTACTATTCAACCTTTAATTATGTCGATTGTTTAACGGATTGTATTAGTTGCCAACTAAGTGATTAGATTTTACGTAAGTGTATCAAGAAACTAGTAAGTAGTTATTAATTAATAGAAAAACAAAAAACACGTAAGAACTTTTTCGGCCTATGTGTACCAACTTACATATTTAATTATTTATGTACACATATATTTGTATTTCAATGTATGTTATTTAATGTCTGCGACCAGAAATTGAGCCCAACGTCCAGCATTTGCAGGGTAGACACTATAGGGCTGTCAAAAAAATATACGATCGATAAAGTGTAACTAATTATATTAACCTTATTATTTTAATGATAATTATAAACAAAAATTCAATGCGACTTAGCAGCCAAGCTCTAAAAGAACTAATCTACGTAGTTACTTCGATACTAATCCTTATTATCCATCCCCAAAATCCAAGATCTCATTGTCTTCTTAAGACCTTCTTTCTGAGGACGTAAACTCCTAAGTGCAGCTTAACGAGGCGTGCTCGTCAGTCGAGAGCCATTCATATACACTTATTATTTCAAGAGCACCCATTTCAACGTTTTTACTAACGCATTAGCGAACGTTGAGTCTTTCCTAATTCGATGCGTAAATTCTATTTTCCGGCCTGTCCCATAACATTCTACCAATACCATATTTATGTCGATTCGTGTGTCACGGATGGTGCTCAGTCATAACAAACCATAAAAGAAACATGTATAGGGTTGTCGATTAAATTTCATTTGCTTGATTTTTGTAAATAATGAAAGTAGCTTTTTATAGTCATTTAATAACACCAAAAAATTCTCTGCAGTGACTTTCTTAGAATTAGTTTTTTTATCATTTTTAATTTCCAGATAGTGTTAAGTAACGTTATAGGCTTGATTGTACGCACTTTATATGTAACAATATAATCTACTTACTCGCTGTTTTTCATAATGACTATAACCGATAATCCTATAACTGACCCAGTGTGTTAGCAACAGTAACGAAAACCACAACAGAAACAATCACCAAATCATTCAATAACCAAACGCTGATAAAAAATCGTCATTTCCTTTACTAAATAATTTATCAATTTCTCTGAAATATTTGTGTGGCAACCCTACCCTCGCAGGGGAAATACCATGACTGACAACTAGTTACCGTTATTCGATCCATTGTCTCGTCGCCCGGGAATATTGCGGCCAGTGTTTATTCCTATCGAGCAAAACACATTGCCGTACAATATTACCTACCTATTCCCATTTTCGTTTGCATTAGTGAAGACGAGAAATATTTGACACACTTGTGGTTATCGTTTTTATACGATTCGTATGACTGTGACATATTTCCCGTCATGGACTAGTATTAAGGTATTTATTAGGCGTGCTTGATAGGACGATGGATATTGAATATTTAATGTATTTTGTATGTACCAATACATGTCATTAGAGTATGTTCTATAATCAGTAAAATCTCAGTGATTGTTTGGAACATTCAGTTTTCCAGATTTTAAAGCAAAATAGCACAAAAGATTCAATTTGAACCACGTCACGTAGTAATACATATATTATACGAAAATAATGTTCCTTAATAAAATGATATTATAAAGGCTACTTCAACATGATTTGAACAAGACAAATAAGTTCAAAAGAGTTTTTAACGATCTTCTTACTTCACTTCTTCCCCTAAAAGCCATCAACTAGAATTGTGGGTCAAAATGAAACAAAACTATTCGAAGTCTATTTAAGACTGAAAGATATTTCAGTAAAGCAAACTCAAGTGCAAATCTCGGAAAGAAACTCGAATAGGGCAACTGAGAGAACTTGAACATTTCAAGCGATAACAGTCGCGATATCGGAGTACGATTTATAAACATTTTCAACAGCTGATCGCTCTGCCTCTTACCAACTATTTGCGTCAACCCATTGTTCTGGAATCTAAATATTAAACAATTTTCGTTTGTATTTAGCAACACAGTAACACGCCATTGTCCGTGAATTGAACTTGCACAAATGAACAAAATGTCATTATGTATGTTTATTTGTTACTGTGTCTACATGATAACAGTTCGAGTTCCGCAACGTTTTTTTTTGTTTACACCAAAGAAACCCTAAAATGCTTTTAGGATCTTATTGCTACACTAGGATTCCCTGTCGCGGGTGACATGGATAACTCAAATAAGACATTACATCATCTACGATCCGAGATCAAATATTAATCTGTGATAATATTTGTCCTAGTCAGGAATCTAACCTGGACCACTCTCTTCACACGTATGGTCACCATCAACTTTGCTACGGGTTCGTCGGGTGATTTAAAAATAATAGTTTGACACGTCTCCGTTACTTATTTATCGTAGCAAGGTAGACCATTATTTTCTTTCAGGTCCCAGAAAATAATGATATTATTATATTCGGGAATACAAACTGCGTCCATAATAAAGCATACAACAGTAAAACCAAAAAGGGACATACCCGGCGATCCTTGATTTCTAATTGCCGGTTGTATTTCAAAAACGAAAAGAATACAAATCTCCGAGAAAAGGATCGGTCGACCGCCTCGTTTTAATGACACAAGATAAAAAAATCGTACGGAAAAACGAAATAATAAGTTGGAATACTTCGTATCGCGGCTTCTTTTTTTTACAATTCTTTCACAGTTTAAATAAATGCTTGGGAATAAGAGCTCTAAAGATTTTCTTCGCGAAATGAAACTTCGCAAAATACTTAAGTAAATGAGACAAAAAGAATTGCTGTCAAAAGCAAAGACAGAAGACAGCTCTTAGTATCTTTGAAACGACTAGACTACAATAAAACGAAAGTTAAGAGTAATATGGCATCGATACGGCACTGTTTTTATCAACAAAAAATCGATACACAAAGACTATCAATCAGTGAAGTCACATGTGAATTCCCTGCTATGGTAAAAACTCATTATAAAACAAAGTGTACTCGTATATTTATTTCTGTGTTTATTGTTTTATTTGCGCACGATTCCAGAAATAATAAGCTGATTTCCTTGTGGTTATTAATGGCATACGGTAATTCATGTTAACTATCTTTAATTTTTTAATAATAAAAGCAAACAAAGAATTTGAAATTGCCAGTAAAACAGCTTGGCATCGGAAAAGCGTAGATTTTCAAAAACAGCCAAAAAATCGATACAAGAAACAGTCAGAAAATAATATAAAACCTATAGTACCCTCCAAATATAAACGATTCGAATTCTGTTTCATGCGGAATGAAAGGCAAAACGAACTATTTCCAACATAGCCTAAAATGTCGTCACCTCAGAATACACAAATAAATGTCAGCAACTATTTGATTTCGCAACTTACAACCTATTCTCCGCTCCAATGAAGGCATCTCGTTGACCTCAATCAACATAAGGGCCCCTCACGAACATCCTTTTGACCCCTACAGGAGTAATTTTGACAAATCTTTCCCCAGTACCTACCTTCTCAAATTATGAAGTGCTCTCAAAAGGTCAAGCTCGCCACCTACTTCGTTGAGAAACAATAGGGGCAACGATGGAGCATACGACTCAGATTGTACATTTAATTTTAAAAATTATTTTTACTTGAGGGTACTTCAAGGTATTTTAAGACGCCTATTATATTTTATTCGCGAAATAGGAAATCTCAGATTTTTATCAGTTTGAAACAAAATCTGTATGAAGGGCTATTTAAATTAATAGATACATTTTTGCAGATTTTCATCATCATACTTAATAAAAATGTTGATTGACTGACAGACACGCTACAGCCTAAACGAGTAGACCTAGAAGCATGAAACTTGGCACAGAGGTTCCTTTTAGAGTGTAGGGGAGCACTAAGAACGGATTTTTGGAAATTCACACTTTAAGGGGGGGAAATAGGGGTTGAAAGTTTGTATGAAAATTAAAAAAAAATTAAAGCAAGCCGTTTGCAAATTAGTATTTAGGTTTTAGATACTAAGCTAAGAAGTGCGGATTGTAAAAATTTTAGGAAATTAACCCATAAGGGGGTGAAATAAGGGATGAAAGTTTGTATGAAAATTAACCAAATTTTAAAGCAAACAGTTTGCGAATTCGTATTTGGGTTTATGGCTGAAAGGGATAAAAAACCTAATTTAACGATTTTTTAAATCAACCCTTAAGTGAATAAATCTCACCGCAAAACTTTAATTTCCGCAAGCAAAGCTGCGGGAAACAACTCGTTATTGAATAAAAAAACATTAACTGAGGTAGGCGTAGCTTGTTCTATTTCTTTCAAACGGCAACTTAAATTATTTTTAATTTAGGTAAATTCCGCGCATTTACAGATCGCCTTGAGTTAAACAAGGACAAAATGGAATTGAGAATACGTGACATTGAAACGAATTCGGCTAAAAATTTCATACTCCTTCACCGACAACTCACGTTCTATATTGTAACTGAAGAAGGCCACTTTAGAGTTCAGTTTTGCCAAACATATTGTGAAAACGAAATCACTTACCCATTCCATAGAAAAGTTGGTGACGTGAGAAGCGTTAAACGGTGCGATGGGGTTGTTCTGAGTCGGAAATCGTGTCATATAACCATGTGATTAGGTTCAAAATCCTTTGTCCTTGATAGTGCGTTTATTTTTATTCAAAATACGGTGGCTGTGTTCAGCGCGGTGTGAAGTGAGATTTACGGCGCTCGTGAAACAGTCGCCTTTTGCAAGCCACTGGATATATTCTGCATGCATGAAGGCATTCTAGAATCGCAGTGAATCTTAATTGTGCTCTATTGAGAGATTCCAGCTCCGCGTCTTTATTTTTGAATAGCGAGACTTGTTGCACACGATGGCGACCGTGATTTAGTTGATGCGAAGCATTTGTAACACTTGCGGGCCAATGTGCGATTTCTTGGCACAACCTTAGCTCATTTTGCGTAGTATTAGACCTAGAATCTCGATTCGCTTTGGTCATAAATACAGCGAGCGTGAATTGTTTTAATGCTAACAGCACGTATTTAATAACTGTTTGTTGTATGTTATTTATACTGATTCTACGTGAAATTGTAATATTATTACGCAAATTTCAAAGGAGTAAAATGTATGCATCCGAAATCACGACTCCCGTGTACTATGGTGTTAAAGTCGTTTGTCGTTCCCTTGCCACATGACCTATTTTACTCAACGAATAGATACACTTAAGCATAAATAACGTTTACTGAAAATGGGAATCTATCCCAAAGCATTAAGGTTAAATATCCTACGAAGCACCCACCTGAATAATTCACCCCATTATAAGTATCCATTCAATTAAGGACCCTGACTTCGGAGGCGCCTATTATGAATATTTGAATAGAAACAGATAAGTCCATTAGTACGGTTACGGATTTCAACAGATAATACACTAACGTTATTGAAATCCAATGTTTAAGTCAAATCGTTTTATGACCAAGCCGTTAATTGTTATGGATATGGGTTCGCCTTGTGAACATTTCTGACAACTGATATAATTTTCAGAGAGAAAAGGACATACTGTTAAATAACTAGGTACATTTCACGGTACTTTTTAATTGAAACGACGTTTCTGATAGTATAAGAAATTTTCGGAAATCCCAACTGCTATTCACAAGATATTATGACTTACTTGTACTGTGTTGAACTGCAACACGGGTATCTATGGCGTTCTACGGTTCCATGAGCTAAGCGAACCAATTTCTACGACAGTTTCAATATAAGCCAATCATAAACATTTTAAAGATGACTTTACATAACTCTCTACACGACCCTAGATACCAGGAATTTCTGTCAAGAGTCAAGACCAGCATTATTTACCCTGCAGCCTACCTTACCAAATTAAGTAAAGAGCTCAAAACAACTATCTTGATTGCCTTCAATTAAAAATATTGTTCTTATTTAATCTACGATGACATTGAGATACGAAATCGTACAGAGGGACAAACTTATAACACCCCTTTTTTGCGAGGCGGATTAAAAGTGACGCGAATGTTTGTACATACTTTGAAGGGCACGTGAAAAGGTCAATCCCGTGACGATTGCTTAAAGCTTAAGGGCGTTATAAATAAATCAGAATTATGGGTAAGTAATTATTTTTACGCAAAATAATTATGTTTTAGTTTATTATAGAGTTTTAGATTATGCAATATACTGGAAGATACTAGCATCCAATTAGGGGAATTACTACCTTCATTTTACAAACTTTTAAGGCTAGAAATGTTACATAATTCTTAAAAAGTTCATAAAACAATAAGCATTCTTTACTTTGGAAAAGTAAAACTTCGAAACAAACAATTAGTTTTTAACTTCGCATGATAAGTTAGTGTGTGAGTTAAGTGTGAGCACGAATTTTTATAACAGCCCATTTCCTTTTTGAAGACTTCTACAGTTTAACTAATCCTCTGCATAGTGAATTACGGTAGACAGACGTACAACAGTGATATTAGATTCATGATTTGATTGAACAGGCCACATCTGGAGCACCTTTATTTCATTTGTAAATCTAGGTCTGTCTTGGTATACAACAACACTTTGCTGAATTGAAGTTACATTTGGCTTCGAAATCCAAATTGATTTGAACTTGTCAAAAAGTTACTCTTCTCTTACCTAAAGTAGATGGATTATACAACACAATTTACATTGTAGTACCTAACAGGTCATTGTCAATGTTTTTAACATTTGGAATCGTGACCTTGAGACCCTCAGCAGATTCTGACGTAATATATGCGATTATAGTGACTTTTGTTCTTCTTTTCTGACAGATACGACTCCGTAGCCTAGTTGGTAGTAAATCCTGCGAAGCGAGGGGTCCCGGGTTCGATTCCCGGCTGGGGCAGTAATTTATGTGACAGCTAAATGTTTGTTCTCGGGTCATGGGTGTTAGTGATATGTTATTTGTGTTGTCCATTCTACCTGCGACACAAGGAATCCTACTGCGGGGGTATGAGTGTGTTACCTTTTAGCGTTTAGTTTTTTTGAACTTAGATACTCTTTGATAAACGAATAAGAACTTTCATATAAGTTTTAATAGGTACTACTGCACGGTCTCATTTCTTGGTTGCGACGCCACCATACGATCTGATCATCAGCGTCAGCCAATATAAAATCCAGCTTCAAACTAGTTTTTGCTTCAGCGATATTTAATTAAGAAATTTTCAAGCTAAAGGAATGGCGAAAGGAATAGAGATGGCGAGGTGGCAAGGAATTTAATTATAACGATCATTGATTCCATTATGGTCGGTCGGTAAACAGAGTTCCGAGCTGTTTCATTTTTATCGGAAAAGTTTTATTGTCGACTGTTTTTAAATTGTTTTTTCGCAAACAGATTTAATCTATTATACAAGACTCCTTTCTTGCGTTCTGTCTGTCTGTTTCTGAACCTCGTTTGTGTCTTTATGCATTTATTATGAGCTCTTCGGAACTATAAAGGCAAGTTCAGTCAAGAGAGACCAAAATCCACTAAACATTGTGAAGAACTTTGTACACAGGTTCTCTCACTGTGTTTGTTTACCGTATCATGTGATAATTAATTCAAATATACGCGCAACTTCGAATAATAGATGCATGCAGGGTTCGATCCCAAGTCCCTTCTAACTTACAAGGAACTTGAAACTATTGAGATATTAATTAAACCGTGTTAAGTAAGAATAGTTTGTCCTACAACCTACATCCAAGTACAATCACGTCTAAAATTCAATTGTATATCTCCATTGGAAGACAACGGATAATATTTCATTACGACTATTACACTCCATAAAGTTGTGAGGACATAAAACTGAAATGGTCGTAGCTTCGACAGACATCCGCAATAAATGTAAGGGAAAGTGCTCGTACAGTTATCGTATGTCGTTAATGGAGTATTTGTTGTATAAAACTGATTCTTTGATGTTAAATATAATTTTATTACGACATAAACCTCGAAGAGATTAAAAAATTCATAACATTGTAGTATAATGAAATTAAAACTAATTTTCAAATGCCAGATGGAACATCGTGTGTATACTTTGATATTGATACAAGATGGTATTTCCGATGCTATTCGTATACACAATATCTAAACTATGTAAAATTTAACACTCCTCCGTGCGCGAGCGCACAATCTTCTTAAAGCTTCAATCCACCGAGGGTTGTATATCGGTTATAAGCTTTTATCTCGTATTATAAAATTAATTTGAAGCTTTATCCGTACACTCATCCACATTCAGTATATCCCTTTATCGAGAGTCATAACTAGCTCTTTATGTAATTACGTACTTCCTAGGAAAGCACTAATACGCTAAGACAGAGATGAATTTTACTTTTTCCTTCGTAATCCTTAATAGCTTAAGTATTGTTTAACAACAGTGAACAATAAATTTCCAATCGAGTTGTTATGTCGTTTATTAAAACATGCAATGTTAAAGTTACAACGAATATTTGATCAAGCTACACTAATAAGCAGGAAATGCCCTCTGCACACTAAAAATAACCCCTTTTTCATACAAACCGTACTTCTTTTCGTAAAAAAACAGTTCAGTGGCCACGCATACATATTTCAACGAAGCGAAGCACTGCACTCCGCTTTTTGTCTCTACAGGAAAAGTTTGAACTCGACGAGTAGCGAACTATTCAGCCGTCAGATGTTAATCCAGAGATAGTTTCGAAGCTCCGTCCGATGGTCAGAGAGGGAGAAATTACAAGCTTAAACCTCTAAGTGCTTTTTATGATATACACAACACACTAGCTTAGTTAATTATGAATATGCACAATATGTAATGTAATGTACGAGTATATGCCTAACGTAAGCGTAGGTACTCTAAAATTAAAATCTTCCAAGTGTGTTAGGACACGTAAAGAAATATTCATCCCTTTTCCGCGGTACCCAATTTTTTTTTATTCTGCCGTTTTGTTGCCGAGATAATTTTATATACCCATGACAAGGTACAGCGTTTTAGTTCTAATAGCCTCTGATCTAGGTTTAAAATGGACGCACAGACGTCCGGAAATGCAAATCTGTAAGGATTCCAGTTTTTGTACAGAGTCCAAAAATGTGGGAATAAAATGAATACTAAAAAGATTATATGTGTCATTGTCCGGTGAAAGATATGCGGTAACCAAACAAAAGTATAAAATAATTTAAATTTAAATAATATCACATTTATTCATTTTTGGGTATCTCGGGATACGTATAATTTCATTAAACAGTACAGCGCCACGTCAGCGAGTATTACAGAACCCTTTTAGTCTTCAACGAGATATTTAAATTTAGATCCCTCGGGATAAAATACTCAGTTATGAATTTATTCATATACAATCGCCTGAAACCTAGAACGTCCGTATCCAAGCTAATATCTCATCTCACTACGTGCTAGAAACTAAGTTGTGTAATTCACAATAATTGCAAAATTTTCAAGGGCTTCTGAAATCCTTACTGCAGGGCAAAGGTCTCCTTATACTGAGAGAGGTAATAAGATAACCATACACATCTAAGCTCGCTAAGTTATTTAGCCAAGCAGTAGAATGTTTCGCATGTAGGCTATACATAAAGTTGTACTCATATATCTTTAGGTGAACACACTACAGACAGTAAACTTTATGATTACAAATTTTAATATAATAAAATTGTATTAATTTACCAGTTTACAAACTTTACTTACTCGTAGGTTTAATTGCAATACATCTCTTATAGCATAAGCAAAACGATGCGACCGCGACGAGTCATAATTAACAGAGAAAAAGGTGAATTTAAAAAGGTTCTAAGTGGTCGTTTATTAAATAAACTAATCCTCGCTGTGCTATGCAAATGGCCGATTAATATAATTTATTTCTCATTTATACGACACAATATTTTTGTGACTCTAATATATAACTAGATACTTTGATATATTTACAGAAATGCTTGTTTTGTTTGACTCTTAAGACATAATTCGGTTGAAATGAAATCGTCTTTATTATTTCGATATCGCGGTTATTTAACATGAAGGATTTATTCTGGTGATTTTAAAGTATTAAGAAAACTCCACACATTTAATTACACCAATAATCAATACGCAGTTCTATATCGCCGTAGGGAAAACATTTAAACATAATTATTAATTAAATTTTATGATAACCAAATAACTAACAAAAATGCAGAGCCGAAAATCACGAGAATCCACGAAGTATTGACAGCTTAGAAAGCACTTTGGGAATCCAAATCATGCTTCAGCATGAACATAATTATCATCTCACAACTCATCAAAGGTTAAAGTATCATTCACACCAACTTATCATACGTGGTCTATCAAACCTTCAGACAGTAAAAAAATCTAGATACATTAGATATTATAAAAACTTTTAGACAAATGAGTAACTACGCGAAAGTACTTTCGCTTAGTCAAAATTGTTAGAACAAACTTTGTTCAAGCTTTTGATTAAGCTCTCGAAATTGAATTTTTTGCGAAAAACTTTAAAGAGTTTGGCTGCCAATTTCAGCCTCATTCATGTAAAAAACGCTGCAACCTATTGATGGAAAAATGTGTATTTCTACGAGCATGTGGTCGTAAATAGAAGCATTTGTTAGCATGCACACATGTACGAGTATAAACTACCAATTTAACTGCAGCAATAAAACATCGCGTCCGATTATCAGCTGATGCAGGAAGTATTTCCGAAGTCCCCCTTTACAGGATGCGGTGTGCGACGCATATGCACGACCATGCTAGACATACACGTGCAGCATTATATACACGTGCAGCATTAAATTTAAAGCTTATTACAGCTGCGTACATTCGACGACAAACTGTATTCGTTGATTTGTCTATCACTTCATTATTTTTCTAAATGTAGATGTACTCGATGAAATTTAAATTGGTAACGCTAATATCTATTTCGGTGACCTAATCTCAGACGTATTTAAAGTCTCAATTCTGATGTCATTCGTAAATTGTGGCGAGAAAAGCTGTTTTACAGCATTACATACAAGTTTGTGAAATACATACCTACATACTATACCTACTTGCAGTCACAGAAAATATGTTTCAGGGGCGTTACGATCTTTAAATGTTTTACTGAAAACAAAAAACATACCTGGATATTATATTATATATTTGGGAAGACATCACCATCAGTCGTTGTTTAGCCGTTTGAATATTTTAATAGGTTTATAACCAAATAGCATCTAGCATTATTTAGTATAACGTTAAATCAATATTGACTTGCGTAGCTCTTGAAATATGTAAATATGACCAATATCAAGTTTACAGACTTAATACTCTAGTTGACAGCAATAAATATTGAGATAATCGACAGAATACAGATAAAATGAACCTACACAGAAACTTTTAGATTATTATCTAATACTATTTTAGGCAGTTAACGAATTTGAATAGTCATGCTTGAATCGATAACGATGAATCGGGTCAATCGGCTTCATTTGTCACCACGTTCCTTAAATAATCGATATAATATTTCAAGCCCTCGAGTAAGTATATTAGTATTTAATAGGTACGTTATTTTTATTCATTAATGAGTTATGGGTTCGAAATCACCTAATACACTGGTAGTAGCTTCATTACTTAAGAGTACGTAATCAAGCTCCACGCCGCCCGGTTCGTCGCAGCTGTCAACTTATCACGGGAGAAATTAATTACCACGCTATCAATCATGGCGGACGACAAACTGTTTCAATATGTATTCATCGTAGCCGCCCAGCGATTTTGCGCTCCATGGTCGTATAATTAGCTAAAAAGCCACAAAAAATTGTCGCGTTTTACTTCACATTTTTCAGTTCATTAACGTTTTATGGATTAGACTGGTTATGTTCGATGGATCGAATAGAATTTTCAAGGTGATTTTTTAGATTATACACAGAAGACTCGTATGGCGCAATGTTCTATGCTTTACCGCCTTTCAAAGGGTCCTAAGTGCGATTCCCAGTGGGGAGGAAGACTGATGAACTTTAGTTTGTTTTCTCGGACTGGTTATGTATGAATGTAGCCTTGTGTTTCTGTATTCTCAATGGCACCCACTACTTAGAGAATTCTACTTTGGAGGGAGAAGTGTTTAGCGTCGTTCTTTTGACTGAGAAACAAGAGTTATTTTAATTAGAAAGGATCGGATTGTCGCTAAGTTGCTTGGCTATGAGTAAACCAAAGCGAAGCACTTTTTCTTTTTTAAGATTTTATAATATTATGTCTCTCCAAAGCACACGCGCAATTTACAAATGCAACATCTATTAAATTCCTGACCCTAACCCAGTTGCTTATTTTAATTTATCTATTAATAATACACAGATGTAATGCAAATTAATTTATATGGCGACTAATATTGAGTAAAACACCTCTAGTCATATTGACTAAGTGCCTGCATTATCAACTCAATTTGATTAATGAACTTAAGCAAGTGTACAACCTTGCAATAACCTTCGAAAATCGTAATCACGTAGTAAACGAGAAACGATTGCTCATTTACTATTTATAGTAATGATTAATATCGTCAAACATGTAGACAAAGAAGTCTTTTTATTGCTGAGGAATCGTGACTTCATGTCACGCAATAACATATAGGCTTGATGTTGTAATTAGAGACTAAATTAATCATCACTGCATTAGACATTTAACACATTAAATAAACACTGAACCAAAGATTCTAAGTGAATGTTGTAGACATTGCAGATGTATGGTGAATGTCGTTCTCATGGAATATTTGCGGCTGAAGGTTTAATTGGATATCCTAATTTAAATTAGTCTGATTCGTAGCGTACTGTGAAGTTCCAATCGACTACATACACGACGACTTGATGTTTCGAATAACGATTATATTTATTGAAATTCAGGCTCTTAAAATGGTGTTTATATTTAGATTATAAAGTTAAATACTAGGTAAAAGTAGGTAATCATTGTTTTTTACTAAGTCATCATTTAAGATGCAAACAATAGTGACCACGACCAAAAACATAGGTACCACTGTTAAAAGATGTACCTAGTCATCCCTACTTTATAAGCCCACATCGCAACACATTTAAATTATAGAAGACACATCCGTTGCTTGTTCAGACCAATTGCTACGTGTCAAGCACCATTACAATTGAGCGATGTAAATCATTCATTGAACTTAATGTTTATCAATTCCCGGCGACCTAACAATAGCCTTTAGTGTTAACTTCGCCTGTCTTAGGGTGTCACGACACTATTATACTTTACAATAAGCCTTAAATTGTAAAAAAAAATACACAATTGTGTATTTTGGCCATCTCGAAAAGTCTAGTATCTGAAACGGCAACAGAGGGGTATTAGACTGGTTATCTAAATATGGGGTTCTAAAAGTGTCCTATTTGACAGGCATTATGCTGCTACGCTTACCTAATACGAGATCCTACAGCCTTTCCATATGCGCTCGAAAGCTTCCAAACGGGTGGAGTCCATGGATACAAAATATCAGTACACAGAATCTCATGAAGCATTGCTTACTCCATTATTCCTTAGAAGGAAAGAGTTTACTTACATTATTGTATTTTGCCACAGTATTTACGGGTCATAATTAAGTAAATTCATTAGGTAGCTACAATTACTCACATAATACGTACCTGCTGCATATATTATGATATTTAGCTACATTATTACTCTGTTTTGTAGATGCATATGTCGCGACCCTTACTGCGGCCAGGATACGACACTCAATTGGTTTATATTGGCTATTATGACGTAGACGCCGAACCAATATGGCCTGTTCAACCGATCTTCATCTATTTTATTACTGCTGTTCCGAAGTACGTCACGTCTTCATCTATTTTATTATTATTAGAGCTACTTCCTGCATGTTGGCTGGAACAATATGGGCTATTACGTTAACTATCGAATATGGGAGTGTCTATTTACTGACTTAGATAAAAATATTGGCGCTGTTCACTGAATGTTTTATCATAAGTTATAGTAGATATTATAAAGTTTATTCCAAAAGAAAAGTGAGCCTTTTCTGGCATGCCCATTTAACACCCTTAGAACTTCGGCTTAACTCAAAGACGTTTAAAAATAGAAAAATACAAATTAATACACATAAAAAAACATTTTACAAATAACACTTGAAGAAAAAATTAAGACTTAAGCTTTTGGTCGTCAATAAGTTCGCTTCTATACCTAACTGTTTATTATGATTACGTTTATAAACGATATTCCATCACATTTATGACTCAGGCAAGTTTACGTATTATAAAGATGCAACATTTTACTCTTTTATATAAATTGGAGATCAGATACGAGTATAGCACCGCAGAAAGTAAGAAGTCTTATGAAAGTAATCTAAGAATCGAGTTTCTAGGAGCAATACTTGAACTCTACAATAAATTTAACTTTAGTTTAAACTTTAGCAATATCACTCAGTTCTGTAAAGTTCACAGATCCAAGTCGCCAGTGGCAAACATTTTGCATACAAGCATAGAAATAACTTTGTAAGAAATTGAAACCAACATTGTGTATGGCCCTCTAAGGACTTTTGTAAAAGTAACTTTTATACTTCTTGTTTTTTGTATTAAAGTAATTTTTATCTGAAATATTTTTTATCTACGATACTTATAATTTAAGGAAATTAATGATTTTTCACAAAAAACTATTTAAAATGAGGCAAATTTAATTAAATTAAGGTAGGAACAAGTGTTTGAACTTAAAAATAGATCAGGTTTTAATTGCAAACGAACACGACAACGCCAGAACTGCTAAGCGAAAGATACTCCACTATTTTATTTACGGAATAAAATAGTTTGGCTTATAGCACGGTCCTCGAAATCACTTAGAGGAACTACCTTTTTATCATTCTCTTTGTACGACCCAGTTACCTACTGCGTGTTCTTAAGAGGTAATAAAAATAAAACCAGAACATTTCGGCGAGCAGGGCACTGCACAAAGAATTTTCCGAGGTGCTACAATTACTAAGGAGAACGAAATTCAAGTTTTTCTAGCCGTAATTAAAAATGTATTCAAAGAACTTGAATTAACATAATAATTATACACAATAAATTCGGATTACCTACGTTAAATAAATACCTAATTAGTTATGCTTTTGGCGGAAACAATCAGTATTACGCTAGTATTGGTCTCTACATCTATTATTTTATTGGTTGCCTACAAGCTCCTCACAGTCTAAAGTTTGCAGATGAATATAAACGCAATGCATTTTGTTTTGAAAGGTTATAAGATTTAGGGTTCAATTTAAAAATTATAAGTTAGTTGTAAGGTTGCCTTTAGGAGCGACTCCTAGGGAAGCCGCTGGATGTGATGATCACATTAATTCCAATTCCTGTACCAAAATTAATGTTCATTGATTTTCAATGATATTTTTCATTTGACCTACAATTTGCTGGAGATTTATAAAACTGGTAGTTCGATTTTAAACCCACTGTAAACACGTAGCGGATGGCTATTTCCTTTCTGTCGATTGAAATCTTTGTAAATCGACTTGATCTGGGATTTTTTAGTTATTTTTTTAATACTTTGCTCGTACACTTTTGCTGAAAAATCCGTGGTACGAGTATATCTTCATATACCTTGCATTATAAATATATAATAAGGAATAAATTATAAATTATAAATATACAAAAAAAAAACAAAAAATAGCATATACCTAGGTAGTTAAAAAACATTACAATGGTAATAAATGGTTACATATTATTTTATCATTAGGTATATATATTATCTTTCTAAAAATAGGACTTCTCTCACAATTTTCTTTAGAATAACTGAGTACCATACTGCATTTCAGTCGCTTTCCTCGTCTGCGGGGCAAAGCTAGAATAATTACTGCGCAAGAGGCATTTAAGTCCTCGCAACAAGCATCTGTGACCTTCCCTTTGAGTTGCATTATACGTGCACTTTGCCAGTAGGTTAGTGTCACGTGGGTTGATATTAATTTATTTTATTATGGAGATAAAACTGTTTCACTTTACTGCGGCAAAAAGGAGGTATTATTAAATATTTCAATATATGAGGTATCATTACATTTATCTCCATTGTAGGAGTGACATAGATATTTTACATTTTTAATACACCACCCTTAGCTGCCAAAAAAAATTATTGCAGTTGGTTTTTCACAAGTCCTACGTCCCAGACTGACAGGATATGAGTGTAGCGCAGATGTGTGTCTAATTATTTATCGTATTTTTTATAATACATTTAGACATCCTGTTAATTGAATAGCAGTGAGTTTTATCAACCTTTAGCGATCATCGTAAGCGTAATTTTTTGGCATCTCTACGGAAAAAATAACCCACCCAATAGAACGGTTTCGTGACTTAACTTCATGCGCGCTAATACATGTAATATTTGCTCTTTTTAACCAACTTCATTTGTATACCATTGTTACTATTTATAAAACGTATTACTGCTTACATCTTGACAATGATATTCAAGTCATTAAGTGTATCAATCGTCATTTGTTCACATCAGTGCAGTACAAGATTGTCATATTAAATGTGCGAACACTTGGGATATCTCAATTAGCCAATGTAGATCTCTGATGCGAAAACGAACTGCTATTTTGACAGTAACCCGCGGACGATAAATCGCTTAGCAGAGGCGCGCCGCACGCTAATTTTAAGCCCAGTCCGCGCTTGTTGCAGCTGATATATTACATGCAAATTGCTAGTGATCAACTATAATGTGAACGAGGAAATAAAACAACATGATACTACGAATGCAATGCGCGGATCCACACGAGCGCTATTAGGAACTATTATCGATAGCAATAACTTATGTGTAATGTGGACAATGATATAAACTAAAAATAAGCAAATATGCGATAAAAATTCTTGACGTTAAGGTACAAAGACAACCCGTTTGACTTTTTTTTCTTAAAGCAAGCAAGAAGCTGCAAAGTTGCACAGACTTTAAAGACGCATTCAATATAGTGTGGAACACTTTTTCGGTTGATTTACTAAAATCGTATCAAACATTTATCTATAGTACATAATGTGATTAAAAATGGTTCAATGTTTACCTGCAATTAATACCTACTTTTTGAATATTACGACCAGAAAGAAATTTAGTTTCATAACTTTAGAACAGTATCAACTGTGATGAAAACACAAACTTAACTCTGCGACTCTCTCTTATCCATTTAAATCAAATTTTTAAATAAAATCGATCTATATTTCCTTCCAGAAAAGCTACCTAGTAATAATAAGAAATCTTGAATCTCGAACGCCGTACGTGCAAGCTCTTACTAAAAGCTATTTGAAATAGTATTCTACAAATTGGTGAGTTCCATTTCAGTAACACTTTCAGGCTGCGAAATAACTTCTGCTAACCATTTCGTGGTTGGACTGCAATTTTTTTGCTGTTGACGCAGGAAATTTACGAAGTCCTTATCTACTTAAAACCTAGAAATAAATACTGATTATTCTGTAGATACATTAATTGACTTTTTATACTTATGTAAAGACCAGGTATTATTGGAGCCACAGTTGACTTGTTTGTTCCTAAAATTCGTCAACGCGAGTCAGCGTGACACAGTGCTACGAGTATGTCGACCTAGTGGCAGTGTTAAAACCAATAGTTTCTTTTTGTTTTTCTTTAAGTACTTTCAAACTCTTAGCAATAGTTAAGTTGCTCGCAAACATCAAACTTGTATGTAACTGACCTAACCTACGCTTACCCTCCTCAATTTCCATAATTAATTAATAACTAATAAATTAATTATATTATTATTGTTATCATCTTTTACGAACAAGGCCTTCCAACCAATTATTATCAGTCACTCTTAAAGCCCTATTTAAGGTTTATATTTGACACATACTCGTATGTTCATTGGCGGCGAAAGGAGACGGTGGCACTGCAAGCACGTTTACAATGCCCATCCCATAAAAAATTTAGGACAAGTATGTAAGAATGTTTATTTATACAACTTACATTGTATGTTATGACCAACAAATTATGACATTATACGTTCGCTTCCTTGACATAAAATATAACGCGACCAGTTTCAAAAACACATTAAACAATCACTTAACTACAATCTTAACTAGTTTACTACATCGTTTCTTTGAATGACACACTTCAAAGCACTGACTCCGATACGATCCCTATAAATATTGTTTACGACTTGCACCAAAATAACAATGATTTCATTCATTCATCCTCCATACAGCGGTTCATATCTATCGCTTATGTCATTTCTCCTGGACCCATGCCAATGATAGTTGAGTTATTCTTACGGCTATTAAGCATTCCGATCTTCTTCGATGAACTAAACATCCTAGTTCCGGCCGCGAATCAGTCAACCTCATTTTAGAGAAAAAAAAAGTAAAATTCGAATTGGGAACAGTAATAAATATTTTCACATGTAGAGTGGAAAGTCTTATATCGCTGGTTTGCGAGAATAGAGACGGAACTAAAAGTTATTGATTTTAGAAAATGGCATTTTTAAATTTCTTTATAAATGTTCCAGTGCATACCTCTCAATATAAATGAT
The DNA here is from genome assembly GCA_001278395.1 of Lerema accius. Lineage (NCBI taxonomy): Eukaryota > Metazoa > Arthropoda > Insecta > Lepidoptera > Hesperiidae > Lerema > Lerema accius. The sequence continues at coordinate 379,434 of LGAG01000172.1, forward strand.
TTATTGAGAGTTTGACTTTACTGTTTAAATGGAAATTTATCTAAGTATCAAAACACATAAAAATATTTTAAAACTTTTATTAAAATTATAAAAATAAATCGCCATTCAAAGAGGGGTTCAGAAATCAGTCTTTATTCACGAGACAACTAACTATAAAATTTAACTTATGTCATTTATATTAAACTAAAAATACTCTTTAAAATACAAATTAAAAATAGACAACACGGCTTAAAACTTTTATACTTAAAAATAGTTTTTTTAACAATAGTTAGAATTAAAACACTGTTCTTCAAAATTAATAAAATCAAAATAAACCAAAATTGTTAGAAATGAAAACGAATTCTTCAAAACAATACTTAATAAAAAAAAAATAGTAGGAACATAAATTCTCAAAAATTAGGTAGGTATAAAAAATCATTTATTACAACCCCTCGTAAAATTGTCGGTAATAGTTTGGAATTATATTTTTGTTAACTAAATCTAATAGTCCTCTTTTCTTATTTTCAGAGACCCCGTTCCTTTTTTTATAAGCGGATTGCAATCTATAATTTTCGTCCAACCCTTTTGATGCTCGACTACTAACTTTCACACATTTAAATTCATTTTGACCGTAAGAAGTTTTATAAAAAAAGAATCCTTTGTGGTCAGCATCCAGTTTTAAAATTTTTATATCCGCCATTTTTACGTTCTCATTATCAGTATTTTTGTTAAAATTTCTACCTACATCAGAGGCTAGCGCTTTTAATTCGTAAAAACTTCGGTGATCCATTTCTATAACTTTGTAAGGAGATCCTTTCTTCTTTGCAGTGCGAATAATAGAAATGTACTGATCCGGTGTATAGATAGGGCCCGATTTCAAAGTCTTATTGATGCTTCTTTCAATGACCGAATGCACACTGTCACCTTCGTTCTGCGTGTGCCCTTTTATTAAAAATTTATGCGTGATACTATTAATATAATCAAAATTAGAAACAGCATACATGTACATACTAATAATGAATTTATTTTTTTGCTGTCCGCAGCAGTTATCAGAATAAAAAATTATATCTAGTTTGGCTTCGGTAGAAAAAAATCTGCCAAGACTTTTTAAGTATTCTAAAACACAGCTCCCTATTTCTATAGCTCCTCTGTTTGCTTCTCCTTCATGCCATACGTAACAGATTGCATTTTTATTATTCATCTCATAAATGGTAAAATTCAAAGTATTCAGTTTTGAAACATAGTAAAAATTGGATACATCTCCCCTAGGACATGGCATCACAGCCTGTAAGTCATAAACTGCTACTATAGTTGATTTTTTTTCTTCTGCTTCTTTTTTGTCCTTGATCTTCTCTATTCTTGAAAGCTCTTTTTCTTTTAAATGGTTCTCATAATTAGGCTTCAGTCGAATTTTATCTTCCTCAGTTGCGTTATTGTAGGCAACACAATCTTCGCATTGATCTTTTTTAGGTTGGTAAAATGCAATATTAAATTCTCCATTAAATATTCGATTAAACATGATATAATTAGCACTTGTCTCTCCTTTCTCTTCACACTGTTTCACATAATCCCTAAAAATTTCTGCAATAGTCTTACTTCCATCAATATATTCTTTCCTCGTATCTGCCCGACAGTAATGACTTTCTATTTTTGGTATCGCCTTAATGAAATTTCTCACACTATCTTTAATTTTATTATCAACACGACTGTGATTTCCATGTTTCCCACGCAGATCCTCTACTATAATTCCTGAAATGTCACTTCTTGATTTTTCGGTAACTGTTCGAATAAATCTGTCAGATACATCTAACGTAGACATAAAAAAACTTTTACAAACTCGAATTTTTTCACCATTTTTGTCTTTCAAATGAAATGCATTGTTATTTCGACGAGTTCCTTTTTTATATTGATACGTCGGGACAATAGACGACATATTAAATGCAACAAAAGTTCTTTTGCTTTGCAAATCAGGTAATTTATAATATGCATCAAAAATATGGCGACGAGTCTCATCATCAAACTTTGTGTTACACTTTAACTTACACTTTTCTGTACATCCTGGTCCTAATTGTCTTTCCCGTACAACTTTGTTATTTTTTCCTACATACTCTTTCCCTGCATTTCGTAGACGTTTGGCTACATTTGTTTTCCAAAGGTATGGCTTCGCTTTCCTCTTTCGTGTGATATTTTTATTTGATTCACTTGAAATATTTTCTTCTTTATTCTCTTCCACTGGTTCATCTGAATCTGATAAATCATCATTTTCAATGTGATAATTAGGATCTGCAATACTATCATCCGATGAAAAATCTTTTTCTTCTTTTTCTTCTTCACTTTCAACATTAATATTGCTCAATTTTGGTTCACTTTCTATGTGTAAATTATCACCTACTGCAGTCTTATCTTTCGTATTATCATTTACTGACTCTATACTGTCCTTATTTTCTTTGGTTTTATTTTCTAGGTGGATATCCTCTTCATTTAAACTTATGATATTATCATTTTCATTATTACACTTTTCTGTTTCTCTATCTTTAGTGTCGCTTGAATAACATTTTGTACAGGAAGAGGAGCAAGAAGATGAGCTAGAAGACGAGGATGACGATGAGGACGATGAGGACGATGAGGATGGTGACCTTGGTCGCAAAATCAACTTATTTTCGTCTGAAGTTTTACCTGAAATTCAATATGCATTCATTCATTTACAAAATAAATTGGTACCAAAAGAAACAGTTATTGTATTGGCATGCATTTCACAGCCGTTTCCAAGACGAACAAACGGCATAAACGGTACAATTTTGTGATTCCCGGGAATCGAACCCATGCGGTTACGATCAGCCAATAGCGTGAGTCTATACTATTGCAACAGAAAGAATAATACATCTGAATAAAATTATGTAAAAAATTCTTTTAATTGATTGAATTCAAATATTATCTTTTACTTACCTGATATTATGTTATTATAATTTATATCATTTTCGATATTTTCATCGCAACGTCTTTCAATTAACGGCAAACTGCTGTTATGTATATTTATACCTAAAATGTTTTTAATAGTTTAATAGATGAAAGAATAAATAAAATTGAGACAAACTGCAAATGCAAATATATATAACAATTGTAGGATAATGACCTTCTTGTTCGCTATTCGTTAAGTCATGTTGATACTCATTTTCTTTTTTTTTACGGGCCGCATTTTTTAATGTTTCCAAGAAATGCATTCTTTCTGTCATCTTGAATAGCTCCAATAAATTAAAGTACCTAAAACAAATAATTTAACGTAAATAATTAATTATAAATGAATATCATATAAAAAATTAACTCAATATTTCTATTCCAAAATTTCTTGAACATAAGCGCATTTCGTAATAATAAAAAATACATGCCGATTACTTTTCAAAAATAACGACATTTCCTTTTTACGCCAAAATGAAATATGTCAAATTTACGTGAATATAGACTCAAGTAAAATAAAGCCCGTATACAAAAAGATACCATAAGTAATTACCCATATTTATTCATGAATACAGGCGTAAATAAAAATATAACATAAAAAGATACTTACTTTTATCAAAAACAACGACTTATCACTAAATAGGTCACTATTCTTGAAATTTTTTTAGCTATTATTGCAACCAAACCGTAAATGCGTCGGTATTTACGAGAATCGACCGTGCGTTCACTATGTTGTGTCTGGCTCAACTGAGATGAGCCTTTATTTGTGATTTAGGCTAGAGTGTTTTGTCTCAAATGAATAATGACGCTGTCTTTTTCTAACGAAAAATGGCGCGTAATCGGCGTTCCGTCTCTGTTCACGATAAAATATCAAAGATTTATGATCGTTTGGTATACAGTATTCAATTTGACAAAATTTTGAATTACGTCGATATTCTTGCAAACCAGCGATATGTTTACCACTTATTGCATTTACTCCACTTACAATCCAGTCTGAAATCAAGCGTTAATATATGAAATATAAATGACATTAAATTTGTTATAAGTCAACATTAAATCAATTTTTCCATCTGACCACCATCCATATTACGAATATTATTTCTAAGCGTCAATGCGTTTTATCAAATCACGGTAAGAATAGACAGTGTACATATAAACTGAGACAAGAGTTGCTCACGTCGGAAGCGGATGTCTCGGCCATCCGTTTACATTCGGTCTAACATCGGTTAAATTCCATTTATCGCGGATGTTATGGAGCTCAGTAAACAGGCAGTAGTCAAGGAAAATAAAAAGGACCCTTACGTAAAGCGAACAACGGTTTTGTTCCTTAACATTCATGTGTTGCGCAATAGACCAGTTTAAAAAGAGCTAGGGTTGATACTTGCATACAATCGTTGCATTTTATTTTTAATTCAATAAGAGATTGAATAGTAACACGTGACTACAAAGCAGGGTAGAGATCCAAAATTAATCCAACGATGAGGGTAGAGATGCAAAATTAATAAATTACCGCAAGCGGTATACTTAAACAGCCTCAAACTGAAAAATAAATAGATAAATGATAGGTATCTGTTAATTTTCTATCAATTAGAAATAAGGCGTAGAAATCAGATTCTTCCAAAATTTTGTTATAAAACGTTTTATTTAACATTAAACATACCTACATACATACCAACGAAACACCAACTAAAAATCCCTGCTTACGGAAAAACACCCAAATCCATAAAAATAATCGATAAAATTTGAATAAATAATGTTGGTAAGACATTCACCTTACAACCCTATATTTATTATCGAATACAAGGTCAATGTCACTAAACTCAGCGGTTACCATTCTGGTCGAGTCTCGGTCGCAAGCGGAAAGAGTATCCACAGAACCCGTGCCTAATTGTAATTCGGTGCGCGTGACGTCTTAAGTAGGCAAGCGCCGAAGGAATCGGCCCCAGTTAACACTTATTGGTCTACAATCCACATGTTTCAATTGATTTCTTACTTTAATTCAATATTCTCAAAGCAAACTTGCCCATTTAATTTTCTCTGATTAGTTTCTCGGAGCTTTGCTCTGTTGGGTATACGTATAATACAAACTCATTGTACTGTGTAAATACGTACTTATGTTCGTTTCAGTAACCAATGAATCTTAAATTGAAGTCAATGACTTTAGGAATGTACACTTTAACAAAATTGAAAGGAAAGGAATTGCTCGTGTTTCGCTATTTTCAATCTACTTCAAAATTGATTGCATTCACCTTAAAACTGAAGAAATACCACATTGCTCCAGTGTGTATTGGTAAATAGCGTAATGGTAAGTAGTACCTAACTGACGCAAGTAACTCAAGTTTTTATGCAATTTGAAAGCTTTAAGTGCTATTTACTACTAACAACTACAACCGACGCATTTACATTAAAATTGACTCTAGCCGCTAAGCCAAGCACTTCAATTACAATTTTACTACCGAACCTGTAGCTCATTTAATATTGCATCGTCTACAATATTGCATCGTCTACCGAACAGAGTCCTGTGTTTAATTTCCGATACCCGTATTGCATCTGCATTAATTTACCTAAAGGACCATTATATTATAAACCAGATACTAACGTAGATGATAAGGTACATTATTACAAACAACAAATACCTATTACCACATACCATGGATATTTGTTTATTTATGTACACGAAAAGAAAAGTTAAATACACAACTAAAAAAACATAAAACTATGGAACTTTATGCTTGAATTAAATGATTACTTTTTTAAACACTTACATAATACTTTTAATTTTTTATATACTGACCTATAATTTTAATTTAATAGATATTTAGGTTACATTACCTGATTTTATTTTAATCACATTTGAATGTCCATAATGTTCATGAAACCATATTTTTGTAAAGCTCTAATTTAAATATGATAGTCAATTGTTTTACTACTACTACCTCCTATCTATACCGCCTTGTTTATGTTTTCCTAAAGGTCGGCTGACAGATAATGTTTCTAGCATTAAGCTTACCTATAAATTTTACCGTTTATAGGGTATAAAAGAGTTTGAAATAAATAAATATCCGTAAACTAAAGCTAATCAAGCAACCTTATTCTTGTTAAATCTAAACCTTGTGGGATATATGAGAGAAAATTTGCATTTTAGCAAATGAGAGTTTGTATAAATAAGAGTCTGGGGAATAAAGTTAGTAAGTATAACAACAAACTTATCTTCACTTATGAAGGTTAAACCAACTTAAACTTTTGCAGACGAATTAAATTATCGTCACTTATTTGTGAACCAGTTATAGCGTTACAGCACAAAATAAATAACAGGTTCCTAAAGGAAAGTTGATTGGGTAATAAAACTAAAACAAACGCGATAACCTTTGCTTGCCGAAACGTTACAATGAAGTCAGCGATTATGATCACGGGTAAATCGAACGCCTCTACCAAGCACAATGTACGTATTGTCACGGTTATTTTCGGCACTTTGAAAAACTTTTGAAAGCTAACGACAAAGCAAGCGACACACTGAAAATTGGTTATCGTCAAATGTATGCTACATCAGAAGAACCTATGAATAATCATCGAAAATAGGTACCTCAAAGAATTTGTAGGTCATTTTAGGCCACTTTATTTAGACAGGTGTACCTCTCAAGGGCAGGTTACAACCAACCCAGCTGCTAACAGGGTTGTTAAAGTTGTATAGTAACCAGGTTCATTAATCCTATGAGTTCTAATCAACCACAAGTCACAACTATACGAGTATAGGCAGCGGGAACCCAGGAATTCGAACTATAGCTCGTTCGCTCATGACACTGAGTTCTCAGTACAAAGGAGTCTAATACTTATTTAGTATGCATTGAATTCGAGCAAAGAACAAATCCCGGCACGTTGCGTGTGGCGCGTAGATTGACACCTCTGCGCGCGTCGACACATCAATCTCAAGCCACTTCGTGACGTGTGCGTCGCCAGCTGCGCTGGGAATTTATAGGCTGTTGTTCGAGGAGAAGAGGCGCGTAAAGCGATTAATTATCGTCATAAATGCTATGTTTTCAAGTAAATTATTTCAGAAAGAGACTTCAAAGTCGTATGTTGATTTATACCATTTTATATTGTGTACTGTATTCATTTGTACCCGTATGAAATTTTGTTAAATTTTTAAAAGATTGGTAGACTGCTCATATTTTATTTTATATCCTCAATCTCAGTAATGTTTTTTTGTTCTTATAATAACTACATTGATGTTGCCAATGACCATACATGTTATAGTGAACAGAACACTACTAGTACAATGTTTGTTGCATGTTACCCGCCCTACCCTTCTGTCTATAAACGCACCTTAACACTTCAAAGGCACATCGGCCGAACTACAAGACGCAAGTATGCAGAAAAAAAAATTAAAATAGGTCGCGATTAACTAAGCTGTTGACACTATTTAAAGACAACTAATCCATATCGAATGTGTGTCGCCAAATCGCCCGTCTTCGAGTCTATTTAAATCTCGTCGGCAACGGCGCTTGATAAAATCGTATGGACCATTTTAGATCTACTTCGGAACATTAAACTGTCACCGAGTTGTGACAAGAATTTTTTGGAAAATAAACACTTATTTTTCGTATGTTTCAGTATTCCGTGTCAGATTCGCGTAATGTTCAGTATTTTATTTCAATTAATATTATTTATAATCCGGGTTGTAGAATGTAGATTAACATACGCACATTGGTATTATGTTTAAAAGTGAAAAATAATTTTCAAAATATTTTTTTTTTCTTAAACTTTTAAGTAAGTACCTACACATTTCCTGAAAACTTTCATAAACTTACTTTGACGGTAGAACTGAATTGATGAACAGTGGACTTACATTACTTTTTTTTACAATATTACAATGAAGCTTAAGAGGGACTGAGATTCGCTGACCTAGGGCCGGCGTATCCAGCTGTTCAGTTCCCTAAGGGTGCTCTTTCTCTTAGATATTAAACGGAAGGATACACTTCAGAAGGCACCCCACCCCAGCCATCAATCAACACCTACAGAAAATCAAAGATTCCCTTCAGCTATTTAGGTACATTTTCACCAGTTTTACTTCGACGTTTGACTCGATATAATTTTTGTCGTTACTTATTCTAGATAATTCGACCGATGGACAGAATACTAGAAAAGTTCCGAGGTGATAAAGGAAACGTAAAAAAGCAATAATACAGCAAAGCTTACTGATGAGGCGTACAGTTCCAGTCTTAAAAATCTTACTTCATTAACTAAAATTCAACTGGGTAACTACCATCTCTGTCAGAGAATTTACACAATTTTCTAACATTACTTTGCAATAGAATAGACAATTTACTAAGCGGACTCCATATCTTTTTCTTTCTGTTTCTTCGGCAGATAGTAACACATAAAACGATTTTACAGCAATATCAGACTTAAGTCCATGTAGTCGAGTGACATCTCAATGATCTGTCACATGTACTGCAAAAGTGCGTGTTATTGTTAATTGAGGGTCTTAATTTGAGGCCAACTAGACCTCAACTCGGATAAACTCTTCATTCGTTTGTCCTATTAGAACTCGTAATAGGTACAGTGAATCCAATCCCGAAAAAATATTATTGAAAAATTGAAGCGTGTATATTTGAATGACAAATAAGACGAATATTTTTAATTTTAGTATTGTGAGTTGTGTATCGGTCAGTATTTCGTACTGTAAAATAAGAACTTATTCCTTTTAATATCCACAACTGTATGGAGTACACACCAATGACCAACAATTAAACCCCATTTCCGCTTGAACTGCCATCGTTTACTTAGACCCAATCGATACCCCCAATATCAAATTAAACCAAAAGCCAACTCGGTATGCATATGTTCTTAATGAACCGTCAATTAATTTGATTGCAATGACGCTTAATTAACTGGTACTTTCATTTCAGGCATGTGTCTTTAAAAAGTTCGGAATAATAATAATAATTTAAAAAAAACACTCTACTTTAAATAGGTGTGTAGTTTCAGAAATATAAAGCTCACTTGCAATGCAATATTTATGTGTTTAAATCTCTCTTATTAAACTGATTTCTCGAAAATAATTGTATAATTCTTCAAGTGGCAGTTACAAGTGTTGTGCGTACAACTTGATAAAAACGTACGTAGGTACTCGTATATTATTATATTATGCTCTTGATAAAAATTTGCTTCAGAACACTTCGAAATAATATGATCTTAGTTATATCATCCGCAATTTGCAATCAGGTCTTAGAGTAATTGCGTCTCAGTTCCAAATATTAGTAATGCATCAATAGATATGTTTATTACAAAGTTCATTGACCTGTTTGCCAGGTACTTATTTAAATAAAAGAGATACAATAACAAGAATCAGTAATAAAACCACATTTATTAGCAATAGATCAATATAAGTGAACAAAAACAAATCGAGCGCCGTTCCATGAAAGTGGGGCGAACACGGGAAATGCAAAGTTACGTTCCCCGGTGCCCTATATGTTGATGCAAGTGTCATTATCAATTGCGAATGAAAATGAAAACAGGTCTGTGTTTTGTAATATGTAGCTTCCTACCAGTAGAGGTTCTAAATCATACTATATTCATCGTGGATACTAAATGAGTTGATCAACGTACGACGTAAAAGCCACAATTTACTAACAACTCCCACATAATATTAGAAATCACGGGTACCATACCGAATGTCAAAGGACTGGACTTTCTTTTAGGAACAATATAGCTGTTACTTTAATACTCTCATATTAAAGATAAATCTAAGGAAATAGAGAAATAATTAGAGCAAACCAAAGAAAGGAACATAATGCTCGATAAACATTACTCTGCTTGTGGAGCAGTCGGGTAATAATGCCCCCAGTCCTCTTCTTATTTTAACCACATGTCAGTTGCCCACTTGCTTACATTACAAGCGCAACAAACGAATCGTAGTCGAAGTGACATCAATTAGGAGCAATGAATTCGACCTCCGCGCGTCCGAGGACCTGCTATTGTGCGCATACGCAGCTACTTACGACATTCTAGGACTACTCTGAAAATAGTTTTCTGATATTAATATACCTTAATTTATCAGTGAATAACAAAAGTTTCACAAGTAAATAGTGTTTAATATCGACAGAGTTACGCTTAGTTTTAGTTGATTGCATCTATTAATAAGCGCCTGATGAAGAGCTTAAGAAATAAATATCGTTAGAAACTTTTAAGTGGAATACAAAATTAAATTTCACAAAGGTTATTAAGCTTTTAAAATGAAATTTTAGAACAATATTACATTTAAATGTTTGCTCGTTGCTCGAAACTCTAATTGGTAAATATCATTTTTACAGCAAAAATAACTATCAAGGCTTCTCAGTTCTCACTAGACTGAAATAAACGAATCTAAAATACGTGTATATTAAATTAAACCCACACGAAATTGCTTTTGCATAACACATTAATTTCGCGTATCATAAAAGCCCCTAAATTACAAAATTAGTCAAAACTTTGGAAAGGACAAATACGGAGTCACAAATCATTTGTCACTCCCATAACCTTATCCCCGAGTCGTATGATGTATGGACTCTTCTCTGACCTTAGGCAGGCTCGTCTTTAACTCCAAAATTACTCCGACGCCCCTCCTTTCCGCTTCGCTTGCTTATCACCATAACTTGAAGTTAGTCGAGTATCTAAACGAGGTTTAGCTGAGTGTAAAAAAATACAGTTTTCTTTATTAAGTTTTAATAGACTTGGATTTAAGTAGAAGTTTAATTATGACACATCATCTTGTAATGCATAATTAATTTCCGTTACCGAAGAAAGACATTTTTTAAGGCGGAAACAGACTTTGCGAGGCAAACGCCACGAACGGCGCACAGCGAATGCTTCGCAAGGTGTGTACCTTTATATTCGTGGCGAGGCATGTGCTACGCACGTGCGAAGGCGAGCCAACGCATGTCGGCAAATGCTTCAAGATCAAAGTGCCTCAGTGCGAACATTGATTAGTTGTGGACGTCGTCGCGCATGCACGTTCGAAATGTGCGCCGCGTACGATATCCACGCACGCCTCAACTGAGAAAATCCATCCAAACGCAACGCACTAGTCGCTATGAGCCGGGCGAGCCGGCCGACAAACGCTCGCCGCACACGCACGCATCTGTGCGTAGCACATGCCTCGCCAAACATGAAGACACACATACGCGGCATTTACTTCGCACGCGATGGCGCGACCCGAGCATATGTTGGTATAATATTTCACAACGCATGCCTCGGGCCGAGGCATGCGCCGTTCGTGGCGTTTGCCTCGCAAAGTCTGTTTCCGCCTTTATACATTTTGTAATAGGTATGAAGCTTTCAAAATTAAAATCAGAGTAAATAATTTGAACACATAATACTATACTGACAATTTTTACTGTTATTTCACTGATGATACGAATCCACCGACTGTAGGTGACGTTCTTTTACCTACCAGTTTGACTATCAAGTTTTCACCTTGCTAGACATGCTTGGAATATTTTCCGTTACCCCTGCAATAAGATTATGAATAATAAACTACTAAGTCTGATTTATCTTACCTACAAGAAAATGAATAAAAAATCCAAATTCAAATAGGATTTTTTTGGCTCTACGATTTATAAGTATCCCATTTGAATCCCCAATCTCCGATTATCAAATATTTAAGAGATCAAGGGATCGCGCGCGGTCAACGACGTGACATTTGCAATATTTAAATATTTCTTCCCGACGTTATGATGTACGACTTCCGTCCCCTGACCTTCGTAGGGCACGTCTTCTAACTCGAGAATTATTTTCGACGGTCGTCCCCACTTTACGCATCGTTTACTGTTCTTCAATTATGTGATTTTCTTTAAGTGGTCAGTCCCTTTTTCCTTTTCCAAAGTGCTCGCCTCGACCGAAGTCGATTTATTGAAAGTTATTTTATGGATATGTTGCTGTAATATCTTTATTTATTTCAGCGAACGTATAAAAAAGTTTTAGTCCCGCTCGAAGTGTATCGGGTAACTTCATAAATCTTGGCAAACGTTTCATATTAACATAAAACTGTACATGTGTTTTAGCAAGAAATTCCAGGTTTTTTGTTCAAGAAGGAGATTTTGAATCTAAGATTATGTAGCGAAAAAGAGTTATTCTTTTAACAGCTTTAAGTAAAGTAAATATTAATTCCAAAGGAAAATCTTGGGCACAATTTTGTTTATTCACTCACATGTTTATTATGTCATACTTTTTAATTTAACGACTTATTATAAATTTCTTAAGAAAACATTCTTCCAATATTAGTAGCAAAAAGCTTTAGAGTATAATTCTGCATACATTTACGTAGCCACAATGAAAAGAAACCCTACGTCAGAGTAATATTAATACAAAACTTTCCGTAAAACAAAAATGTGACCAAACTTCTAAAAATCGTACTGTAACCTCAACAAATTTACCGCCCTAACACAAAATCAATCTCCTTTGTTTTCACGTAACACGAAATAGCGATGTTGACACGAGTATGGGAGTAATATTGTAGCACAAATATTTTCTGCCCGCCCCGAGTCAATGATACGTGATAAATTGAATAATTGGTTTCTACCCCAAACACCCCAACCGCCTTCGTGCCTCACGATCATACTATCCCGCGTCGCCCTTATGAGAATTTTGACTTGCTACATTATTTTACGTTACGGTTTTATTATTTTATATTAGGGAATAAAGTGCTCTCAGTTTTAATAGAGTTATTCGCTCGAAACTCGCAACTCTTCATACTCAGTTGTACTCCAACTAGTGAAGTTTGTTTAAAATGATTTAAACTTTTTCAATTACGTTTATAAGGCATCTTATTTCGCGTAGAGCTCATATAGTTATTATTTAAAGTATAATTGGGAAATTTTGAACTATACTGAGACATGAGTACATGAGACCATAGTATGTATATGAAATGTAACGTCATTACTTAAATTCTTCATGTTATTGACCTTCCGTATTTTATAAAATATAACCTATTCAAAAACTGTGATAAAGCCTAATCGTGGATTTCTTAGCTATAATACTTTTAAGGTGTTTCAGCAACCGGAAGCAAGTAAGTGTGACGACCGATCCTACGATAGACGAAGCCGAAGGAAACGACTACGTTATGTTGCCAAAACACGCGAGTTCCTACCGTCATAATATCTAGACGGAACCAGCACAGTTCAGGCAAAAAACCTGAATAAAAATTAAGGTTAATAATATTACAGCATAGTTTTTCCCCATTCTAAAGTGGTTACAAGATTTGTATGTACTTACCTAAATAATCCGTAGTGTCCTAATGAAATTTTCAGACGTTTTAATTTATAAGAAGTAAAGTCCTTCTTAGAATAAACCTTTTCTTTAATTCTTGAAGAAAATATAAATATAACAAAAACTAGACAAAAATACAGTATACATTATTCTGTTTACAATTATACAGAGGTAGAGTTATACAGGTAGATCTTACAACATCGTTAATGATTAAGGTTTGTGTTCTAATACTTTTATGGCTGAAACTTTAATCAAACGGCGTGAAATCTGTTACTCCGAGGATTCTACAGTTTTACTACCGCGGTAATAAACTTCCATTTAATGTTTTTCAACCTAATTTGTTATTATGATTACTCGACGCTGAAGTTACTTAATAAGATTTAACTGATTCATTTTTTTGTTTAAGTCCGTGTCCTACATCAGCATCAAACTTGACGCTTAGCTATTTTAAAGATGATATATCATCAACGCATTATTAGAGTCATCATCTCAGATCTGTGTTAACCTTCGTTGAATTGTCTAGGGATTTCATTATTTCATTCGCATAGCAATTTCAAATATACCCTCTACGTTGTATACATAAATAACACAAATCGGCCAAGTGCGAGTCGGACTTTCGAACGAAGGGTTCCGTACCATCATCTATAAAAGAAAATTATGTTTGTTGTGATGATATGAATAAAACACGTTTGTTGTATGGGAACCTCCTGTTAATATTTTTATTTTTAGAATATTATTTTATTTTAGAACGCATAATTTGTGAAATTTTCAGCTTTCTATCACGGTTTATGAAATACAACATGGTGACAGACAGACAGCGGAGTCTTAGTAATAGGGTCCTGTTTTTACCTTTTAAGTATGGAACCCTAAAAATGGACATACATACGTAGGACCGTAAAACAATACCCACCTTGTAACGCAGTAAGGTCAAAACTAATAACAGTTACACTACACAATATAATTGTACGTTAGTCTAAGTTCCACTCGCTCTGGTTGTCTTTACTCACTAACTACGCCGAGAGAACCTTTTTACACATACGCTCATTAATCTTTTACTCCACCAATGCGTCCGTACGGAAGGACGGAACTATTGAAACGAGACCATTCGTAAAGTTATAATTAATTACTAGCCCAGAAACAGTATGGGTGTAGAATGAGATTAACATTTATTACAACCAATTCATTACTTAAATTAGTCTTCTAAGAGTGCAAAGTTTCTTGTTAGGAAACTTTTGCAGTGAGTTGATAATTACATACAAGCCGTTCATTACATTTCAGGAAGAGCAATACATGTGTGACCGATCTAAATTCGATTTAAATATATTAATATAACAGAAGTGTATAAATCACAGGATCTATAAAAGAACTTTGTGTTAATTTACTTGTACATAATTATGTTCTTCGCAACCTGACCTAGTAGCTTAATTTACCTACCTGTACTTACCACTAACCCTTATCCAATCTGGCATGTTGGAATTCTCCAGAGAATTATTGGTAAACACGTCTAGTGAACTCTGGTATTGTATATGATTATTTTTACATAACTGCGCCAGAAGTAAAGTTTAATAAAGTCTTTCGAAGGTACGTACGTATGTAGATATGATATTTTTTTGCATGCTCTACAGCCCAAATATTCACATATGAGATGTCATTGGCATCGTCTCCATTGAGAAAGTAACATCAGCTACATATTTTTTTTATTTTACCCTCCAAGTTTTAGAGTTTTTTTTTGTTTTCCTATTAATGGCTACTAGTTTAATCGTCCATGGAATTGTAGTCCTTTATGTTGAAATATACTAAGTTCTGAAGTTTAGGATCCAATGTCTAACACGTTACAAAGAATGCTTCACCAAATCAACCCTCGCTCGACGCTAATGGCGAACCAAGCGTCGCCTTTTTGCGATTCGGTCATTCGTCTTGCACCGTCCGACGTCTGCACGCGGTTTTATACGACGTCAGTGGAATGAAATGAATTATTTCGCCTGTCCCACAGCAAATATCAATCCTTTTCATTTGAATGATTGTAGTAGAAATCTAATGTATAAAACTACTAAGATGGGTACATAGTAAAGACCAGTAATAATTATGTAAGAGTTTGATGAAGTTAAATGTGAACCACTTGTAAATTAAAGAAATTTATTGGCGCCGACTGCTTTAAGCTACTGTGTTAACACTATTGGAAAGCTCTTCAGTAAGAAGCTCACGTCACATTACGTCAGATGCTTGATAGAGTAACCCAAAAAATATTCATCGATAAACCAGTCTACATAAAGCTTACATTATATAATGACACTGTATGAAGGTTCCATTCGAAAACAAATTATTGATCTCTATTACGGCCCAGTAGGTCGCTCTTCGCTTTTCCACAATCAAACATTTAAATGAGTTTTCTTGATCCGCATATTTTTTCCTCCTAATACCATTTTGGGACGGTATTACTCTTAAATGAATATTCATTTGGCGAGAAATCGTTTAGAGATAATAGATTGAGGTTCATATTAGGATCGCAATGAATTATGGATGTTCCGTTTTGTGCGCGAGAATGCGATTTGTCGCATCAATTCAGTCTTAAATTTTATTAATTGCTCCAGCAATTAGACTTACGATTAAGACGCAGCCCTTGGTCGTTTACCTGAAAAAAATATGATTTATTAATATTGATGGCTGTTCATTTAAATCTTGAGATTCTACACAGTTCACCATTGAAACTACATAGAATTTTAATCATATTTGTTGGAAGTTCTCTAATCTGTTAGTAGTCATCGACTAAAAGGGATTCGTTTTAACATGTTAAACATCATAACGTCAACCATCCAGGATAAGTTGACGAAAGAAACGCCCATTAGGGTAGGCCTATCCAACCATGGATTTTAAAACGCTGATAGAAAACAAAATGAATGTATGAATATCCTCAGCTGTGATATCAAGTAAAATATAGATAGAAATAGAGTATCGACGATCGAGGTCACAGGAACAAGCAGATATTGTTATGCCCTGCTGTAAGGTTTGCCTCATAAGACAAGATAAATGAGGACATACTTCGCTAAAATACGAACAGAAAATGCTTTTAGATGTTTCCTAGACTAGAAAATAGATTCTCCTTTACGAGTATTCTTGAGAGCTACTCAGCTGTGCTTTGTTACAGGAATTTGATTCCATGTACTCGTGTTATTTTATTTGTATCAAAACGGAATCGGTGTTTCAAACAAATGCTCTAGGATACAGACGACCTTCACCCATATGTTTAAGGTATAAAAAGTGGTATACGTTTTAAATAGTGAATGAAACATAATCAGACCGGAGTTTACCGTGATTATACTTTCACTTCGAATTACAGAAGGTATAGAGAACAAAATGTCTTCTAATGAAATAAAATTTATCTCACCATGGCAAAAGACTGCCTTCTCTCACGTACTTGGACGTGAGAAAATTGTCGGGCCATTCCTCATGGACCTACTTTTATAGTGCGCTTTTAATTGTCGGCAGATAGTCTGGACGTGCACACACCCGAACACATACATAAGATATAGGAATACCTTATCATATTCTTTTCTTTTAAAGTCTACCTTTAAGTTTATCCGTTTGTACCCTTAACTATGTTAGTACGTTTCACCCCTAACTTCGCAAATAGGACTACTAGACCTTCCTACAACCACATGCTAGTAGTTTTTATACCCATAAAGAATGGTCTTAAATTCTCTCTCATTATTCAATCTACTCACGCCCCAAAAAAGCACAAAATCGAGATAACCGATTCTAAGATAACGTAATCAACGAGACCATGATAAGCTATACGACTTATGAGATTTAGATTACATTGTCACCACGTAAGTACGAGTAAGTACCACGTAGTCGTAATACTTTATTCTAAAAATCTGGAGGAATAGTTATATTATAATACTATCCAGAGCCAATTCCGTTTCTTAGATAAAACTTTATAACGGTTGTGGAAAACATTTAACGTCTAAAAGCTTCCTTTTGGTGTTGCAGAACTACAGACTATTTCCGTTTACAATTAAAAGATCTGTTTTAGTTAATGGTTGAAAATCATTATTCACCTTCAAGCGCAGTCGGATAATAAGTTTAGCATCCTAAGGGGAAGGCAAATGAGACTAGCTAATCAAGTAAACAAAGTTCGACTCGCTAAATTAAATACGAAAAATTCTTAACTAGTTCTCAACGGTACGACTAAAAAGTGGCTTATTACCCGCCGGAGCAGAAACTAAGTCGCCATTGTTGAAAGTTGCAGTTTTCAATCTTGAAAAACTTAGTCCATAATTTAGTCTCGTGGGAGGAACTATGACTGCGATCACGGGCGAGAATTTGTTATTTCACGTAGAAGTTGATTATACGATACGGCACCGTTCACTTTATAACTCTCTAACACGCTATTCCCTCGCGTTAACTGGCTACCCTAAATGACCGTCTTAATCACTTAACTTCATGCAAACCGAATAATGTTGACACTTCTGCTACATCTATAAAGTAAGATGCTTGAAGAACTAGCGCTTCAGTCAAACTTTCAACCATAACTCATTATATCAAGCAATAGATTAAAGACTTCTTCGATATCCCTGGCGCGATGTAAATGTCAGCTGTCAGTGGAGCTTTAGGCAGACATCAGAATGTCTGGGTGTGACAGTAATTTAACGTTGAAATTCGGGTCCGAAGGCCTAACGTACCCTCCGAAGTACGGAAACGCTCATATTTTACCACTAGCGGTCACCCATCCACTTTCCGACCGCGCCCGCAGTTGCTTAACTTTGTCGCTCGCTGAAGATCGACGCAAGCCGCCAGGTTATGAGCGCTTCAACAATTTTGTTACTTGCAAAAATGTAATGCAACATACATTGAAACTTTTTTATAACTGTGTTAACAAAGAAACCATACTAAAATGTCTAAGGCGTTCTAGTTCTTTATTGTTAGTCAGTTAATTTCCTGTCAATTGCACGCAATAAATGGACGGGTATTAAGTTCAATCGACGTCGATAATACAGCTCAAACAAAACTCGTACGGTCTAAGTTGAAGCTCGCCCTCACCGCACCGTGTCAGGTCTTAACCGCAAAGTTACCTGTGGTTCTGTCTGATTTGAAACGTAAATAAATCTTAAACGGTTTTATTTCTACTGTATGCGGACTTGTATGTCTTGCAGCTTGAAAAAGTCTAGCTTAATTTTCTTTTTTTTTATTATTTTTTAAACGTAGTTTTCAGACTCTCAATAATTTTACCTTTGTATGTGTTTGAGTATTTCTATCTTTCTCTGTCTTTCTCTGTGTGTGTGGTTAAGCAAAAACGTTTTTTTTTTTTATTAAAAAGTCAACTAGAACTAGAAATAATGTGTGTACTATAATCGCTTTAGGAAGATCAAAGTCAAACATTTTATTGTGGACCATAGGTGTACATTGATGTTAAAATGGTGCGTAGTTCTCTATATCCTACGTTTTATAGGCATACAATAATATTATAAACGAAGTTTAAAATTAGAATAAAATTTAAGCGATCAAGATCTAAATTTCTGTAAAATAATATAGGTACACTTTATACCTACGCCCCAAAAACAAGATTCCATTGTGGGGTTCCATTATACCTATAATAAACGTAGGATATAATGCCCGGTTCTGACATTGACGGACGACTCTAATACAATTAAATTAAAATACGTGTACGGAACAGGGCGTCGTCGTGGAAAAAATAATGATTGAGTAATTTGGGCAATTAGGTAATCTATACTGTCCATTTATTTTTAAATAAAATTCATATTCACGACAATCCTTAATTATATATTTTTAGAATTTGATAAAGGATAATATTTGTTTAGACGCAGTATAACTTTTTTGTAAAAGATATTAAAGTGATTGTTATTTGTAATAATTATAATAAATGGTTGGTCAACCACCACAACATGTTTATTAAAACGGTACAGCCGTTTAAGAGGAACTCACGAACATTAAATAAGACAAGTATAAAGACCTATCGAGATTACGCTTCACAAAACAGTCTCAATAGGCCAAGCGTATAATTAAATTCCTAGCTATATAGCTAGATGTTATCTCGACGCAATATACCTATGTATAAACGATGTTCATAATGGCTGCATCTCCGTCAAATCCTCGCCTCGGTCGCGTGTCCCCGGTTGATAAGGATGGGCCTACGACAACCGCTCAAATTATAAGCGATAGCGATCGCTGTGTCGCAAAAATTTTTCAAAAATTATCAAAAAATTTTTTTTTTTTCAAAAATCTTTTTTTGTGCTGTTTTGGGCATCGTAACAAATTTCGAGGAGAACTATCGGCGGGACTGTTAGGTAGTTAGTAGGTCCTGATATCTCGTTTGCAAGTTACATCTATTACATATTTCTTTTTCTATAAACGCATCTTACCTACTATATTACTAAAGTAATAAATGTTCATTTATTTAATTGTCTTTTGAGTGGGACAAATACTAACGATTACTAAGTGGACAAAATAATATTTATAGTCAAATTTAGTTACGATGGCTGACAGTGGATGGCGGAACTGCAAAGTGCAAGCTCATATGGTAGGTATCCTCATACTACAAAAAATATTTACTTTAAAAAAAATATTCAAGGGTTCCCTTCACCTTTCAAAAATAGTCTAGTCTGTGTGACAGTCTCTATAATAGCTTTTGTGCCAGCGTAATTATTGTAATTCCATATAAATAATTCAATAAAGCGATAGTTATCACTTAGGTTACGAGGCAGACCAATAGAGATTTGTGGTATTAAGGTATGTTTCCCTTAAAATAAAATAACTGTACGAAAATAAATAAGTTCATGACTTGAATCATAGGTCAATACAGAACCTAATAACAAAGCCAATAACTGACCAGTTGGTAACAAACGACAATTACAGTTTTACCTCTGTAGTTCGAAATTATGTATTATTATTTTATTAATACATAGGTTCCTACATGTAGGTACCTACGACAGACAAGAAATAATTTGGCATAATTACTACTAATTTATGTAATGTAATAGAATTTAAATTAGTTATACCTCTTTCTTTTACTTTTTGTAGTCATGTGTTCTGGGTGTAATATAATAAAATCTGTAACACCAGAGAATGAAATTACATCTGCATAATTCGTGGCACGGTGCCAGCCAACGGGAGATGTAAGAGAATACAGAACAAACTACACATTGTTATATGTACCTATTGGATTCACCTGAAATCTAATACGTACACGTAATACAAGTAATAGCCAAATCACCATGAAGATCTTCTTACAATATCAGTAGGGGTCGTTAACATATTTATGTCCAATTTACTTATCTTTAAAAAGATAGCTGTCAAGTTTAGGGTTACGTGGGATTTTTATGTTTAAACTCGTGGGAAGTTATCTTCCCCAAAAGTCTATCTCGTTTGGCGCTTCCATAGCTCATAATACAATAAAACATTCATTGTATCGCAGAGTGACGTTTATTTAGCTCACAATAGCCCGCGATATGACGAAAATTTTCAATTAAACAAAACAAAACGTCGCTCCGCCTTGGAGGGTATTGTGTGCCGCGACAGTTGGCACTGGCGGATGGAGCAGAAAACGGGTTTGTCTCATTACGTTATTCTCAGTTTAAAATGAACGTTCGGTAACCAGATTGTTTGAATAGAAAACCAATTTTTTTTTTCTACTGACGGTTTTTTTGGTTATTGCGATGTTAAATGTCAGTGACATTTAAGACATAATATACCTATTCTAATATTCTTGAGTAACTAGGAATATTAACGATTAACCATGGCCAAAGACACTCCGAGAAAAAAAAACTTGGCAAAAATTTTTTTCGCGTACGCGATTTCTACCTTGACTGATAAAATGCATCAGTAACTTCTAGGAACGTTTCTGACAATACGACCTTCGATAGTGGCTTCTGATCAGATGTCTCGACTCTCGGGTATTTAAATAAATAAATAAAATAATGAGTTACGTCGTTGAGCGAAACGGTTCAGACCCTGGAACAACCGCGCGGCGGACATCCGGCGCCGGCGGCTATACCGCTCCTCGCGCCCTTACCACTGCAAGCGTTCCGATATGGATGTCCTTACACGGTAATGTCTACATACTAACTTCCCTTTGCATTCAATTAAACAAGCGTTCCGATATGGATGTCCTTACACGGTAATGTCTTCATACTAACTTCCCTTTACATTTAAGATTATTAATTAAAGATGTTTCGGAAATATTTGGTAGTTATTGGTTTCAGAATAAATTGGGTAGGTTGGTAAGTCACTCGTTGACCTACTGAAATACTATTAGTGAAAATATGTACCAAGGAGTAAAAATATTATAAAATAAAATCAATAAAAAAATATAAATGTTTTATTGTAGGTAGGTCAAAGCTTTTCTATTTAACATTATTAAAGATATAAAAACTAAAAAGTTATCAACTTCGATTTTCTACAAATTTCTTTTCATAACCATACAAAGTTGAATAGAATGCTACACAATAGTAGGTATAAGTCGTAAAATAATTGTACCGATTGTTAAAATTCATGACTTCGGGTCAAAGAATAATACGACCTCGGCAATGAACCTAATTACATAATAATAATGCATTAATTAATAATATATTCGATGACGATTAATTATTGGTCTTATGTAAATTTGTCAAGACGTTTATTCGTGATATTTAAATTAAATTTTATTAGTCACATACGAGTATATATTAAAACGAGTTTTTTTCGCATAAATCACTGTTTTTTAACGTTACTGTTTTGCAGGTGTTAATTATATAACAGCAATGTGTTAAAAATAAACTAGATATTTTTAACCAAATAGGTACCTACCAAATTCAGTTGCGTCAGCTAAATTCATGTTTGTTGTCAATGATATAAAAGGGAACTAAAACTAAAATTTTATCGATATTTTGTACATTCTAGTCCGGAAACAAAGTGGAGTGTCTAAACTGCAATATCTTATAAATATTTTCGTTTGTATTCGAGGCAGAGAGACCTAACCGAGGTGTGACATAACAGAATTCAAAATGCTTCTCTCTCTCTCTCTCGCTCTCTCTCTCTCTCTCTCTCTCTCTATAAATAATAATGAATAAGCGATATATGCGATGCGATACATGAGATCGACGACCCCGTAGCCTAGTTGATAGTGACCCTGCCTGCGAAACGAAGGGTCCCGGGTTCGATTCCCGGCCAGGGCAGATATTTATGTGACAGATAAATGTTTGTTCTAGAGTTATGGGTGTTAGTGATGTGTTATTTGTGTTGTCCATGCCACCCGCGACACAGGGAATCCTACTGCGGGGGTATGAGTGTGTTAGCGTTTATAATCTACCTACCCTACCTACCCGTGAGGAACATTTCAATTAATAAAAATTAATATTTAATTATCCTTGTTCATCCTTTCATTATATTAAATGCCGTATTCATAATCGTAAAGTATAAAAGATCCTTAGCCGGCGTAGAAGCGTCCATAACAGCCCAAATACACAAACGTTCTTTGAAATTTTAATAGTCACATTCACCCTCCCTGATGGCACACTAGAGAACGCGTGTTGCCATGTGTTCAACCCGAGGACCGTTCAAACGTAAAAACCGAGTTTGTAGCAATTATTTCACACGTAACATTATTTTTAGGTTTGAAACAACGCAGCTAGATCGTTATGCAAAGCGCATTTCAGTAACGAATTGTCTGAAAAATTGTACATTGTTTCGTCAAAATATTCTAACATTGTTTGGGAAACTGTGTGGTGTGTTGTGTATCGTTCGTATTTTTGTTACACATGTTAGCATGCATACGTTTTGTTGAAAAAGTCATGTGACAGACATCATCTATTTAACTTGTGGGTATACAAGAACAACTCAAAACAAGCTTTATTCTTAAACACAAATATGTCTGCCATTTATAGTTAGTATATTTTTCAAAAAATGATTTAATGGGATACGTAAAAAGTTCAGATAATATTAAACATTACCTACTTGTTATCTAAAGTAACAAATTACACAACATAATAATTGGTAAAGCTTCTCGAATCTGCAAGTTCTAGGTACATACAAATCAAAAAGAACCACATATTAAAGAGATTACGTCGGTTAAACGTTAGTCGAGACAAAAATTCGGCTAGTATTAAGAACCGACCAGCGAGTATCAATACATAAACATAGGTCAGCATTTTCGCACTAGCTTACAGTACAGTAGTTATCACTCGAACACATTCACGCCCGCTTGAATAATCCCGATATGCTTTTATTTTCGCTGAACAACAGGTTCGTGTAATAAAAATTTCAAGGGAAATTCCCTTACTATGTATTTGTTATTGATGAAATGACAGTTAACCCAATTTTATTTTTTTACTGAAAACTTTAAATAAAAATTGTACAATTAATTTCGTGATACCTGGTTGAGTACAGGTTTTACAACAATAAAGAAGAAACCATTCATCAATGCAGTAATTCATATTAACTAAGCGCACTCAGCATAGCATAAAAACACTGCTCAAATTACGAAGACATATTTAAAGGTCACATACTTCCCATAATCTTCTCCAAATAAGCTCTAGGTCAATTCGATAATGAAAAGCAATAAAATACTAATCCAAACAAAAACACCAATTCCTATTGTATTGTGAAACATAATACATTCTAAGAACCTAAATAAGAATTGATACTTTCATTATTTTTTCGTATTATAAAAACCTTACTTGCCTAATCCCTTATATTGTGTTCACATAAAAACTCTTAAAATACGGCGTCGCCTCGCGTTGAGTTCTTTGGGGAGAATAGGAGCATCATTTATATGGACGCAAGATACAAAAATAAATTTTAAGATTGTATCCTGCTAACTTCATATCACGTAAATCTTCAGGTCGTACCTACATGTATTACGTAGCAAGAAAGACACATCTAAGATGAGCTACAAATATTATTTGTATCAAATACGCCCTCGATTGTGAATACGTGAATATTTGCTGAGTCATATTCCTACTTTAATGCGATAGGGTATTTGCACAAAATAGGGTTTTTTGGAGTAATATTATTAGTACCCTACTAATGCCAACTCAATAATACTCAAGGAAAACATGTGATTGCAATATTTCGTCAAGGTGAATCAAGTTATCATATGAATCAAGTGAATCAACCAATCAATCAATTCAGTCAATTATTATTTTTTGAAAGTATTTTAACAACCATTCATCCTTCCGTTTTGTATGGAGCATTAACGCAATTCCCAATCCCTTTCTCATGCAATACAATAACGATGACGAATGTTATTTATGTCCTAAAGGTTAAAAGACGTCTCCCCAAGGCCGACGTTTCATTGGTGAGCCCTCAGGTGTTCCTTTATACAAAACCGCGGAGGCCACTTACTATTACGAAGCTCGCCTGCTTTTTTATCTTCCCATGGTTATACAAAATATTACAATAACTATAATAGCTCAACGAAGTCTAATAGTAATATGAAAGATGTTTGCACGTTACGTTCAAACAAAATTCAAATTTGCCTGTAGATTAGCTATGGGGGATGCCCATAATTAAGCAATACCTAAGTTTTCCGTTTCCGTTTTTTTAATAAGTGTCTACCAGTAAATCAACAGCACTGTTTCAATTATGTCCGAGTGTTAAGAAAGCAGTTTGCATGGCGTATGAAGTTTCGCCATTGAGTAACTTCCGCAGACGAAAACAATCGACCGACAATACAAACAGAACGGGCTCGACCTAACGTAACCTTGTTGATGCAGACAATATTTGAGATGCTTGAAATTATGAGCGTTTTTATAACCACGATGGGGATACTTCCAGTGTGTTTGCACAATTCACTTTTTTAAGCAATTTTCAGCTGTTGTCGCTTTAGTATGGTATAGAATGGCAAAGGAGCTTGCAGTCAGCGATCATTACGTGATCGCAGGTTGCATTGCCACAATCCATTTGATTGCCGCAAATAGATCGTGGCAAACCTCGAGTAGGACTATAGGGAGGACCGTTAGTTGGTTAGTAAGTCCTGTTAGTGATGGATGTAAATATTATTATACTTTTACTTTAAAGTAAACAAAGCAAAATTCCCTCTTTTCACCTCCCCTTTGGCTCATATAACTTGAATGGCTCCTCTATTTCGCAATTCGAAATCGAGCAAAATATTTTTCATATTTAATGGGCAAGTAAAATAATAGTCTCGTTTTTAATTGACATAAAACTTAATGCATTTATCATAACTGACTAATAAACTCCCTATTTCATTATGAACATTATAGAGACTGACGTTAAACGCAAATTGAATCGAATCAATAATTTCCAAATATGTATAGGAACCAAGCCTATGTCAACTCTCCAACGAAGCTTGACCCCTTACACCCAATAACTTACTTCACTCCCCATTTCTTGACGTTGTACTTTCCGATATTACGGCACTGATTTCATTTGTTTGCGGATAAAGACGTAGTTGGTTACAGAGAAAAATCTTTTTTAGAAACATTGCTGGCATCTTGAGAATAGAAAAAGAAAAAATCATTACCTTGTCTTCTTTACATCATCTTACCACGATACTGTATGTGCAGTAATGTGCATTGAACATGTTCTACCCGAGTGTGATTAGCTCGTATTTATTCATTACATCTTTTTACTTCCCATACCTACTCTATCTCCCTTCCATTTCTCTCTTTGTGTCTTTCACTATTGCTTACTTGCTATCGACTGTTATGGTAACAGCAACACAACAAATCTTCGCGTTTAAAACACATATTTCTAATTTTTTTTTCAAAATATGATATCAGTAGAGTATAAATATGTAACAGAAAAAAATAAAGTCAAAAATATTATAATATTATAGTTATATTATACGTGAGTTTATTAAAAAACTTATAATAATAACTAGTTTTTTCGTAGCTTTTTCAGTACCTCATGTATTTCTCC
>LGAG01000173.1:49160-62762 GCA_001278395.1 Lerema accius
ATGGAACTAATTAATATTGTAATAACAAGGTCATTTTGATATCTCTCACTAGCAAAGAGTTAGAGATTGAAAGTCAAGTTAACATTTTATCTATGGAACCAGATACCCATCCAGTAAGGTTTATTTTTAGAACATAAAACACATGCCATATGCTTCAAATCTTCTAAGACACCTAATTAATGTCTAAAGATATCCTTGATAAGCCATATCCTATTATTCTTATTGCTTTAACTTTCTCTAATAGTCGCAAAACATAAAACCTTATCATTAGTACTGACCGTCACCAAAAAACTGCTTATTTAAATACTTCCAGCCCTCTGCGCGGTTTTCGTCAGTGTCCATTATAACCAATCACTAATAATTTCGCACAAGACACTAATTTCGGAGTGAATTATAATATTAATAATTTGCGTATTTAATATAACCAGTTCTCGACTATACGATGGCCAATTCGCGACTGACATCAGACATCACTGACATTGTGACAGGACAAGTGACAAATGACATCTATGTGTCAATAAATCATCTTTTTTCTTAATAAACAAAGTAACACTACGATAATACTTGTATAATGCCGAGTTTTAAATACCGTACGTATTTACATTTTATTGAGAAAATTACTTATCTAACTAGATTGCTTACCAAATAGAAGTTTAACAAAATAATATAAGTAATTACAAGATATTCTTTCCGAGGTTTTATTAGTGTACATTTAATTGATATAACGACTGGCTTGAGAATTGAGAATCTTTACATAACAATTATCACTTTATCACCCATAACTTATCCAAAACCGCCGAATAATTGACATGCTTAGTTGATTTATATCAGTTCAGCAGTAACGTTACCGTATCTATGTAAGGTTTAGTATCAAAGCTGTATTGTATACAGCACAGCAAGTGTGTTTAGCTTTACGGTTTACGATAACCTTTGGTAATTATTATGATTCTCGCTGTTCAACGATAAGCCGGTAGCATTCCCATTAGATATTTACATGTAGATAGCGTACGATACCATATTTTATTACTGGTTATTACTTATTAGCTGTTATAACTTATCGTTATTTAACCGTGCTTAATGTAACTGTTTGCAATGAGAGAGTCAATATGAAATAAACAGTCCTTCTAATTTAAACTCCGCATCATATTTTTTTTTAATTTTTCATCCTATAGGTAATATAGTACAACAACATTATTATCTGGCTTAATAAGCTACCCACTTACTACAAGACTACAACGTAGAAGTTTATTCTAGAGCCAATTATAAAATAATGAGCTGAAAGTTCTTGGTGAGCTTTAGAGGAATAGGGCGGAAAAGAGACTAGAGGATATATCTTTTTAGAATTACGAGTACCTACCTAAGTAGGTACATAGGCGAATGACACTGTTAAATACTAACTAGAGAAATTACAGTTATACTTAAGTGAAAACTGAAACTTGGGATGAAATAATTTACAATTAGAATCTATAGATAAGATTTTTTTTTCAATAACTTAAACTTAAAAAAAAACTATTAAGTAAGTACCATTAAAGTAGATTGGAAAGATAATGCACAATTTATTCACCGTTTATTCCGGTATGTTCCACAAAACTGATCCACTGCCGATTATTATTTATTTTAAATTTCGGTCTGATCTACTAAAAAATTACCATTCCGGTCTGATCCTCTTCCTTTTTTAATAGATAAGTACAGTCAGTGATACAACAGTTGTTCATGTAAAGTTCATTGAGTGGCGGGGATCGGTTACTATAATACCATGGCATCTCTACCATCTATTAGAATGACAAATGACAGGTACCTACACTTGAAAATAAAACCCAAAAAAAATTTTATACTTAGATCATTAGGATTACATTCTACAGATTTCCAGCAAGTGATAAATGCATGTGTCAGTTAGGAAGTGGCTGCCCACACGATGTCTGTGGGTCGAGACAGAGACAATATTGAGCCCACACGCTCTCTCTGCAGGACTGGACTGGTATCTTTGGGTTAAACTGGATACAAGTGGACTGATAAATTCAACGCATCCTCACAATTACAACCGGTTCTGTAAACAGTATAATATATTGTCTTGAATTGTTACGAAATTGTCCGAAGGAAATCCTTAATAACGAAATATATGAATGGTTGGGAAATTCCATTAATTACGTGACTAGTTTAGTAAGGAAGTCGATTCTCATCTTGTCTTACTTTGGGGAGAGGAAAGTCTCTTTTGCAACAAGCAATAGGGTAAGGTTACGAAGAAAATTGGGTAAAACTCAACGAAAAAAACCGCAAAACTCATCAATTATGTAAATAACATTAGACACTTCACACATCATTATAACCCCACACTAGGATTCCTTGTGTCTTCGGTGGCAAGGAAAACGCAAATAGACGTCGGGAAACAATACACACAACAAATTGATAATGCACTATTCCATTTCTTATGTCTCCTTTTAGACACTTTATCTTTAGCTATTACACTGTACTCCCTATCATCATCGACTATATCTTCCTTTGTCATCTTTCCAAAGGTTATCTGGATGGAAGATATCGCCATGTAGCAATAAGAACGCCTTTTGTGCACAAATGTATTATTGTAACAATCTTTTATTATGTGTATTATAGTATACAACTAAGTCTAATAAATAATTAAACACAGAATGAGGGCTGCAATTCATATCCATTACATAAACAATTTTGTATCGCTGGGAATCAAACCCAAAATCCATTAAACGGCGCATAGAAATGGTAGGTAATCATTGCACCGCATTATACCTCATATCATCAATTTGGGATTTCAGACGTCGGGATTCCCGACATCCATTACTTAATCTTATCAACTGCAGCCATCTTTTAACACCTGATAATTTGGTAAAATAGGTATTCAGACATTTTTGTAACATTTTTGCAATACTTTCTCAGAGAAGTGCCTACGTAAGCGCGCAAAATTAACTCCTATGCACAGCATACATAAACATGAACACTGCCAATTAACAAGCGGAGTGCCAGAAAGATAAAAGAAATATTGGCCAAGCGTAAGTCGAGCCTACGCAGCGGAGTTCCGATATACGTGGAATACTTTCTATGAGAAAGATCACATTTTTGGTTGTAACGTCCAATTAAATTACTAATTGCTACAGACTATATATACCCGAGGATTTAAGTGTACATTGAATAAGAATGTACTTCTTTTTACAATTTTTTTTTATGCTAATAAGAATAACAAACGAAGTCGAAGTGCTATCATCCCCTGCCAACTACGAACTTCCCCAAATTTTGTGACCAATCTCAAGAAGGACTGGATGGAACCATTAGATAATTATGGTATTACAAATAGAAGCCTTCCCCTTATGGATGGAAACCGCATTAAAATCGGTTGCATAGTTTAGATATTTAAGCGTGAATGGGGCAGGAAGCGATTTCGCTTTATTATATGCAATGATTTGTAGTCTAATAGAACTGGGTGCCGCATCCGAACAAGTTCACAATAGTCGGCTTTATCACAATATAGAGACTAACTCTATATTGTGAAACTCTATATAGAGACTTAACTCTTTATTGTGGTTTTATCGAGCTACGAGCGAACAGTAAAATCTGTCATCGGCAGACTACGGCAACGTGTTGACATGTTGACAGATTGACACGCCGTTGTAAACAAACGATGACGTAGGTCGACAAAGACGTAACGACCGAGCGTTGACGAGAACATGTTTGTGATCTTTTGAATTGCTCTTACTGCTTTTCAGTTTCTGCGCTTAATTTAGCTGTTAGAGTCCATCGATTGATGACGTAAGTTTTATCTTACGGTCAGAAAAAATCGCAAATTAGATTAGGTACCTACCTACTTATTTTAATTACGTAATGTTGCAGTGCACGAGTAACCATAAGTCCCTATCAATTAATTACGATCAGTGATTAAGTTTGATGGTAGAATTCCCAGTTGGATAGTCGTTTCGATTACTTAAAAATAAATATCAGTAAAGTCAGATAGTCAACAAACAATCAATAAACTGTGATATTTAAATAAAACGGGGCATTAAACTGTCAACAAAACAACAATTAATCATCAGCATTGTCCAAGCACGTGTACTTCGCTCCATCTCCCTTACATCTTGCTGGAGTGAAAGGGACCGCGTATAATATAATGTTATCAGATGGCACGCACAAATGAAATGAATGTTTTAGAAGTCACAAGTTATTATTGTGTTGATAACCTATTTATTTACCTACGATTCACGTCATCCACAGCAAAGGATGAGTCTATAGTGTCTAGATATCTATAATAATTATAGTATCACATTCGATATGATCTTATGAGTATTACATTGTGTTGCTTCAATGTAAATTAGAATTACTTTTACACGATTAGTATATCTGAAAAGCTAATAATTATTTGTTTAGTTACAAGCTAACCTAGCAGATGTTCTGCAATGTATTGCATTTTTCCATATAAAACTAACATCAAACATTTTTAGGGTTCTGACGGGTTATTATTTTTTTTATTTCCATAATTTTCAAATTAATATAAGATTCATCGAAGCCTATGGCTAATCTAGAAACCTCGCTTTTGCGGTGAGATTTATAGAGACACCTATTTTAAATTTTTAATTCCTAATTAAATTTAATTCATTTCTTTTTATGCTGCCAGTACTTATCACAATTTTCCCAGACTGCAGTAGGTATAGGTATCGTGAACTTAAAATGTAATTATTAAAGAAACCATTCATCCATTGTTCTTTCAGTGACGCACTTTAAATGTAGAAACATTTTAAAACATTAAAACATCTTTCCGGCTGATTTAGGTATGTCAATTAGCGTGGAGTTTGTGTACCTACTTGGTGAATACCTATAGGTATACAAATACAAAGTATTGGGTACTGGGTACTAATAGGTACCTACTCAGCAACGGTATCACCTTGAGACATACCTAGTTGTTTATCATAATTACGCTTTTGTAAAAACACTGTGTTTAGATATTTTGTTGTTCTGTTGCTTAAAAAGTTGCCGAGTTATCTACCTAGTATACTTTATAGAATTGTTGCTATGATAATATATTGTAAGGGCTACAACTAAGAAAAAAAGCGTACGGTAGTTCTTTTTCTTCAACTTTTTTTCTTCCCAGCTAGTTTACTAGCTTACTTAGGCTTAAGTGTATAATATATCTGTTTCATAAAGCCGATGATATAATAGGTAGGTATAGTCTAACGGGACTTTAGGGACTCTTTTTACTATTGATGTAAATTATTTTTTCTTAATTTTTTATAAAGTTACGAGCTGTTGCCCGCAGCTTTGCTTGCGGAAATTATAGTTTTGCGGTGATATTTGTCCCTTAAAGTTGATTTAATAAAATCGTTTAATTAGGTTTTTTATCACATTCAACCATAAACCCAAATACGAAACGGAAACATTACATCCGTTAGTGCTAAGCTAGACCAACTGTCATTTAAAAATCGACGGTACAACGTTATTATCATACCTGTGGCTTATAATATTTATATGATAGATAGTAAATATTGGTTGGCAACTAAAATAGATTGCAAATATATAAACATTACAGTACGGATAAAAAAACCGTAATTATTTAGTTGCCAATAATGTCATTAGCTTGTCGTTGGCAAGGTATCCATATACTTAGGTACTTTATTCGTGAAGTCGGAATTTAGTATCTAACATAAATTTTATATAAGTAATTTATAATTTTTGAGCAGCGCTTTCTTAATGTGGATAGCGTACGTTTTTCTATTAAATAAAACAAATCAATTCTATAGCCATAGAATTAGTTTTTTTGAAGTTTTTTGTCTTTGCTGAGTTGGATTATCCACGTTGTTTCGGAGATACAATGTAAAACATTCACCTTGAAGATATACTGATAACCGCTTATAAATGTTTTACACCGTGCTGTAATTTTGCGTACCTAAATTGGCCATATCAGTAACATGATAATAAGCAAAACTTTAGTAATATTACCTATATTTGAATCAATTTAACGTAGACTTAGGTATCTATCTACAAGTAATAACTATAAAACATGTCTCAGACCAAAAAAAATGGACTCAGTGTATAGAAAAAAAGTGGGGTAGGTATTTTTTTCTTACGATCCGACGTATGTCACTGAGCACGGTTTGCCGAGCAATGTAGATAGATACCAAAAAATATTGTCATTTATTATTTTCGACTACGCTATTTTGTTCCCAAGAACGAATCTATATTTTTTTTGGTCTTTGCTATATGTATTGGTATAGTTGTATAGTTTACGTGAACGTTAGCAATAAACAATAAATGAAGACAATTTATTACATTATTGTTAAAATATCTGTTTAGAATATGGCGCGATGCCAACGCTACAAAACTCATTAAAAATCTAGTTTTTTAGAATTCTGATGAGCATCGTAAAATGAGAAAATATCTCAAGGACGTTGAAACGAAGTGCCTGTTAACAACAGCCCTTTTCCTTATCTGAAATATATCTGAGGTCAAGTTTATGTCCTTAAGAAGCACCACAGGAAAAAAATCGAACATAACAAAAAAAAACCTGACTGAAAATAGGTCATAGTAGTTTACATGTGCACATAAGTGTACTTACATATTTTTATATTATTTAATCAGGCGGAATGTATTTAATCTGTGACCATAATCGCTTGCAGAAATGCCGGTTATCGGTTATAGGACAGGGTCAATACCGCCGTCACGTGATGGGCGACAACGCTACACGTCATAGATCAACAACACAAACAGATGGACCTACAAAAAGTTTACAAGTTACACACACATTTAAAGTACAACTAAATTCCGGCGTACGTTTTGGAAATAATTTTGTTGATGCCGTTATTAGGAATTTTGTAAAATATAGACGGAGAAGGGATTGAAATGATTATGATGTAAAATCATATAGACATTATTATTATTAATATGGACCAAAAAATGAAAAAAAGCTTACAAAGAAGAAATTTATTTATGTCTGAATAAAAACAATGCAAAAGTTTCAAGCGTACTCATTTTCATGTTAATTCCCTTTGTTATCAATCTAGAATGCAAGTGGAATAAGATTAAGGACAAATAAAATATTGAGAACGGGAACACAAGTACATGGTAGAGTCAATCTACCATTGAATAAAACATTGAATAAGCAAAATATTTCATACATGTAGGTAAGTAGGTATATTTGTTATAGAATCTACTGAGCTACATTTTTAATTTATTTTTCATTCTTTATCTATTTGATATTAATCTATGATTGTCCTTCGTGCCATCGCGTTATTCACATATTTCGCATTTCGCAGTCGAGCTAAAGACCGACAGCCGTCATCCGACCGGTTCGAAGCCCGTCGCTTGCGCATGTCCCATTATCGCTAGATAATTTGTTTGTCCACTTGTATGTATAAAACACGATAGATAGCATCTACAGTGGCGATAATGTTATCTTGTAAGCTGTCAGTACAACTGTGATTAATGTATCAGTTTTGGTTTTGTTGGTAAGGGGTTGTTTGTAGGCTTAATTATTATGATGTAAGTATGCATAATGGTTCTCGCGGCGACTTAATGATCGTGACGAGCAGTTAAAGTAGGTATTATCTAAGCTTTTTGGGGATTCATTATCCCTTTTTTTTTAAAGTCGAAGACGAAGTTAAATTATTTCTAGTCATTTCTCAACGTAAAAAGTAAAAAAAAGTTGTTAGGTTCTGTTATAATTCTTGACAAGCTTAAATGAATTGTATTCAAAATATATTCTTATACCGGTAGAAAGGACGTAATGTCTGCCGAGCCTAATGATAAGAGGTCATCGTCGTTTATGCGATTTCGTAAAATCAACATCGCGAGCCTCAGAATTATTACCGCTAATTGAGAATAAAGCTAGAGAATAAAGACGGACTGTTTCTAGCTATCAGTGACGGTACATATATTCATAGTAGTTTCAGTATATTCATAGTAGGTAGTCTTTGGTGACTGTAGTTTTAAAGCTGTACTTCTATAGCCAGTCAATCAAATTGACTGTCGTAATAATTACTGACATTCAATACGAGAGGCCATTCAACTCAAGGGCTTGTCTTTTCACTGCACTGCAATCTCATTTACGTATCTAGCTGTAAAAAACAAAAAAGTATTTTTTATAAATGATGACACGGAACCCTTAATGCGCGAGTCCGACTCGCACTTGGCCGGTTATTTTTATTAAATAGCATAATCTTCTAAAGACTGGCGGGAAAACCACCTTCTAAAATTAGTGTAAAACTGTGTTTAATCTGCGCTTATCTATATTGTCTGTGGTCGGAGGCGTCGCACGTGCGCGGGGCGTGAACTCCCCACACTATCGACATCGTCGCGTAGTGCTCATTAAAAAAAGTACTAAAATATCTCTGATATTCTGAAGTATTTTGGCGCGGCATTCGACATTTGAATTTCGAATTCGACAAACATCATCACAGCATTGCAGACATTGGAAACGAAAGAGGTCATTATTTGCACTGCAATACTCTTTGCGTTTATCGATGCTACCACTTAAATTGTACTGATAACGGTTAAGATAATGGACAAGGCTTGTTTTCTATTTAGGTAAGCACCTATTGATATCTATGAAAAAGCTTCTTTGAGGCTCAAAATAGTGTAGCTTAATAGCTAGTTACCGTCTATATTATATCGTAACCCCGTAAGTAAGTGTCTTGTTATGTAATTAACAGTAAAAATATGTCGTGTGAAACTGAATCACAGTAAAGCGGTAA
Organism: Lerema accius; assembly: GCA_001278395.1. Taxonomy (NCBI): domain Eukaryota; kingdom Metazoa; phylum Arthropoda; class Insecta; order Lepidoptera; family Hesperiidae; genus Lerema; species Lerema accius. Next base: position 57,863 of record LGAG01000173.1, read on the forward strand.
ACTTTGCTCACGAATAAAAGAACGAACATACCTAATAAATCATTAAAATGTTGATTGTTGTTTTTACGTAACTAGCTGAAAGAAGTAGTCTTAAAACAGCATAACAAAGCCAATGAATCACATGACGCTAATCGTTTTGTAAATATAGTATTTATTGCACCGTGATTAGTTTCAGTTTACCTTGAACTTACTATTTACCAACATGCGTCATATTCTAATGCTAGTAAATTAATTGCCCTACACTATTTTAATATCGTTTTAATACCGCTATTAGAGCGAGCATTGTCGTACTTTTAATTACTTAACTCCTTATAAATACGATGTGGCTGATAGCAAAATGTCATAACCATAACTATTTAATAAGGTCCCTCCGTTGTGCGTGTAGCATAGAGTCGTATTGCATCCATTATTCGGTGACGTATGGAGGTAGGTTTTGAGTTGCCATGGTTAAAAGACTCGCGTATGAGAACATGCTTTTGAAAAGATATATTTTTTTCATTAGGTTCTGAAGCTCTGGAGCACCTAGTAACTATAACTACGATCATAATTATATTTATCATAATTGTTTTATAAATATGTATTATTTTATATATTTATATGTATTTCTACGTAATGTAATTATAATTTAAGTTATTTAAGCAATTTAAACTGCTAATTAACGATAGTAATTAATTTAAAAACAAACAACAGGGTCATTAATTTGTTTATTAAAAATAAAATAAGTGAGATTAAAAATCGGAATTACCTATAATATTACTTATAACCGTAAACTAGACATTATATTGTAACAAAATAATAAAACAGATGTCTCTTCATCTTCATATGAATAGAGGTTGTCGTAATGCCAACGTCACGTATTTGCACTTCGTCACAAACGCAGTGTAATCCGATCAATATGAACATAGGAGATAGTGGGTGACGCCGAGTTCGGAGTCACGGCCACGAGCCTCTCTCGTGCACTGCCTCGTGTAGTGTACAACCACTAACTAGGTTTAGTGCTAATTGTTGTAAACTTCGTAAATACACTGTTTATATTGTTGAAAATCTCATGTGTGTCTCTTTTGAGACATGTTTTATATTATAACGTGAACTCACTGCGAATAAGCGCGCACGAGACAGCCAGGCTGCGAAAACCCGAAATATTTGCGGAATTCATGAGAAAAGTGGAAAATGGCGCGCTGTAGAGTGGGAAGCGTCGCCATTTATAAGTTTCTTTTACGACGGGAACATGTATATTTTATTAAAAAAAATACCTGTAACATAAATCTATCTATACACCGCCGTATCCATGACACAGCAATACGCAATTTTTTTCAACCAAAAATTATCCTGCTGGTGGTTGGTTCATGGTAAATTTCTCGTAATGTCCATTGCCATATACCCCTCTTTCTAAAAGATTAAGAGCTTCTGCAGTAGGTAACCACTAACCAGTTTCTCTTGCGAAACATCATAGTTAACACATAATTAGCAACATTAATGGACGACAACGCTAGGTATTAGAAGATTGCAATCAGATTCATGGAACGTGATCGACGGTACTGCCATCTATATAAACTTTGTCGGTATAATAGAAATGATGACATATAGGTACTCGGGATTATTGTATTTACCAAATATTACCGTAAAATACATATAAAAATCACAATCTGCAAACTTTTACTTAGATAAGTTACGTTTAAGGTGTAAGAGATTTTAAAGTTCAGTAGGTTAATGAAAATTAAATTAAAAAAAGTAAAAGTCCATTTAAAAAATAATAATTAATAATAAAGATACTATTAAATAATAAATACAATTTATAGCAACTTCGGTTTAAAAACCATATCCATAAACAGAATATTTAATAAACCTATCGAACAAAATTCATGAGCACTCCAATCTATACATAGCAGTGACGTCATAATTTTAACGCCATTTAATTTTGTATGGAGCGTTTTTGGGAAAGTGCAAAAATGTGAATTCCAAAATGCGATATCTTGGGAAGGTTTGATTTGATGTAAGTAGAGTGATTCCTTCATCAGAGTCACCATTATTGTGGGATCTTTCATTAAATAATGCCAACAAAAAATTGTCATTACGCCTATTTAGCTACGCGGACTGCACTGACATTTTCGTTATCGTGTCGTAGTTACGTCGTTACTATACTGCATTGCTATCGTTAAACCAGTTATCTGATATTACGCTGTCTTTTTTCTTATAAGTTATTACTTGATTAAATGACTAACACACCGTAAGAGTATTTAAAAAATAAAAGTGAGGTTTGTTTATTAACTCTCTTATTTCGTTGTACTGTGGTTACTACAAGCTACTCTGTGGTTACGCTGAAGTAGGAAAGACCTTGACCAATATCCGACCGAGAGTTGTTTGTGTGCATAGCCTAGTCAACACAATGTTCTGAAAAGGGTTGCAATTTGTATAATTAATGTCATCAAAAACACGTAATAAACGAAGTTCCGTAACTTAGTTCTTTTACCGTAAAAAGTATAAGATGTACTCGTAATACCAAGTCGGTTATTAATTTATTCAGTCTTACTTAATGACCTTCTTATTAAGTTAGCTAATCTAAAAACATCTTATAGTGACCGATTATCAGTACCTATTCAAAATCTATCTATCTAATCTATCTCGCATGAAAACATAGTGTATCTCAACAAGTTATACGATTAGTGCAACAAGTAACTAGTTATAACAGTAACTTTGGGATTTCAACCCTATTTGTAAGAAGCAGAGGCAGCCCTACTGAGCTCGCTTACGTCATACATTTAGTTCATTGAATATTCATAGTTTATTTGGACCGACAAGTAACATACGGCACTTTGTAACCCGCTTACATCGACAACATAATATTATATAGTTTCGTATAAATTCCATAATACTTCGTGAAGACTACAACATAAATAGCGAAACTTCGTTCATAATTTATTATGAAGTATAAGTATTAAAAATTAAAAACTTAGGTTAATCTATATTAATATTATAAAGAGGAAACATTTGTGTTTTTATAATTATGTGTGTTTGTAAGGTTTTTGTAAATACTGCTGGACCGATTAAGAAAAACAATAATGAACCCAAGGTGTGAAAAAAAAATTCATACCCATAGTTTATATAAAGAGCATAATTTATAAAAATCTAGAGTACTTTTATCCTAGCAAACGTTTACGCGGTGTCGGAGGAAAAGGTCTAACGAAGCGAAGCGAAAGAGATTAAACTAGTACATAAATACAATTTATAATGGGTGATAATGGAAAGTTTAAATATGAATGAGTCGTTAAGTGCGGATAAAGCTAGTCAAAAATTAATTGGAAGGACGAAACTTTCTTGAGAAGTTGAGCTTTCAATACTTCTTCGTAACTTTGTTGTTACAGTCGTTATGGGAACTGTGTCAGAATCAGAAGCCTTTGAATGGGATGAGAAGTTAGTAACTTCAACATCCGCACTCAACATCAATTTGAAAACTTCACTGGGTTGATAGACTGAATTCATTGGTAAATAATAAATATAGATACGAGTACTAATAATATAAAGCTGAAAAGTCTGTTTGTTTGAACGCGCTAATCTCAGGAACTACTGGATCGATTTGAAAAAATCTTTTAGTGTAAGTTAGTCCACTTATCGAGGAAGGCCATAAGCTATATAAGCTAAGATGAATAGGAGAGGAGCAGCAATAAAAAATATTGCGAGAACGGCAAAACGCGGGTACTATACTAATAAGCTAGTACCTACGGATTCACCGCCATACACATGTAGTTTGAATAAATTGAATCACTGCTTCAACATTCTACTGAGATACAACCGAGACTCAATCTAAGCATTTTTACAGAATCGAGGCCCAGTTACACCGTCGCGTATGACGTGAACGTAACCTATATACTAAGTAATCTCATGTTGTCATAATGTAATATTATCTTCCTCTGCCCCACTTATCTGTTCAACGTCAGGACGAAGTATGTAATATTACCTGTACATCTATTAAATAAATGACGTAGGTACCTAGATTATTATAATAAATATAATTAAAATTTATGGTCGGAACTGAGGGATCAACTAAACTATGAGTTAAAATATGTTGCCAAACAATATTTGTCCGGTCTTCTAATAGGTGTATAAAATAAAATACAAAGTTATATACAGAAAACGTTGTTCATAATGTAGATTTTATAAAGAATAAATAACTTATACCTACTTTAAATTAACTACATCTTCAGCATTATTTTCACGTACCTAATTTCAGAACAATTTATTCAGCAACAAATAAAGTAAATCAGGATGCAAGCATGTAATGATGTCCGTTTGTCAGTGTTATTATGGAGAATATTATAGGTACAGATCAGTGAATTATACAGATCAATAAACTATAAGTGATGTAGAAAATTCTGCCAAGTGCGGGACAGGTCACGCACTATGTAGAGTTTTGGAGTTGCGTAATTATTCGCTTCCCTGTTAAGCCTTAAGTAGGCTCTATAATTTTTTTTAAATTTAGAATTGTATACAACTCTTGTGTATATTTTCACATTTTCAAACCCAATCATTCGGTTGGCAGGGGGATGAACGCTCGACTCTACATTTCGTTTTGATATTTTATATTTTCAAAACATATTTAATATTTAATTTCATTGTGATGGTTTTGAGGTATGATAAATATAAGCTTTGACAAATTACCATTTTATAATCCTAAGGGTCTCTGAACTAGGATCGAGATTATTAGATAGACAGACAGACGAAGTCGGGGTAAAGGTTTCCTATTTTGCTACGGAATCCTAAACACAGCCTGGTTGGATCATAACAAGTTTTATTCAAGTGATTTTCAATTACAGAAACTTGGTATAGAAGAGGCGTGGTGACCTACATTGCGGTTTCTATTACACGCATGAATTCCATTGATAAAAAGAATAAAACAAATAAA
>LGAG01000173.1:62996-73757 GCA_001278395.1 Lerema accius
GACGCACGGAATTGCTTATAACTCGAGAACTAATTGACGTATCGAAATAATTTTTTCACCATTATTTTTTATTTTTGACAGAGAATATGGAGAGCTAATATATAAAAGTCGTTAACATTCTCCATTGTAATGTTTTATGCAGTCGCTATTAATAAAAGTTGTATCAGGAAAATCAAACGATATTCTTTAATAATCTTTTATGCTCTTTTGTCAGCTGAGAGGAAGTCTTAATTTATTTTAAAAACGTGAATGATAATGTTGCTATATGACGTAATTTTCGAACAAACCCTGCCGCTAATTTAATAAAGTTTCCAATCTACTCTGTGTTCCGATTTTAAATTCCTGATGTAAACCATCCATAAAAAGAAAAAAAATCCAAGTAGGAAGACTATTTGCTCTTTATTTGGTGAAAAAATTTATGGAGGTACTGAAACTGCGCGAAGAGACCAATACGAAGGCTTATGTAGGTTTTATGTTAAGCTCTTTAAGTCGGAAGCCTAGTGTGTTATTGTCAGTTTTTATTATCGTTTATTGTACCCCTCTGTCTGAGCTGTCTTTTTAATCAGGGATTTACAAGTTTAAAGTACCTGCTTATCACTAGGTATTGGTATTGTAGAGGTAAAGAAAAATGAAACGACACATTAATTACAAGCTTTTATTTAGCTTCACCTGTCCCGGTGTTTGTATCCCGGTGTCCGATTAAGCTAAAATTTTACACACTGGTCCAGTCCTGATGACAATGCATGTTTATAATAAGCATAATGTGATAATGCTACCAGGATTGGCTCCAGACGATTGAACTCCTCAACGGTTAACAGTAGGGACTTGAAATTTTGCACTTTTCAACATTTTACTTCTTTTTCTAATTAACAAGTAATAAAAGTTTGTTTAAAATTTTTTTTTCTTTTAATTTGGTTTTTATTATAGTTAGGTATACTTCTAAGGAAATGGAACAAATAAAAGACAAGGCAACGTTAACTAGACACATTTTTTTTGTGTGTTGCCTGCGCTGTGACATGATATGCGAGTTTTTTACTACTCCAGTGGCTATATTTAACGGTGGCATGTCACTTTGAGTGTCATGTCAGCTGCAGATAATGCTTTGAGGGGATCTTTTATTTCGGGAAGCTTACAATAACTTCTTTGTGGGAAAGGGGAGTGTAGAAAAATTTAAAAATTAAATATATTTTTTACTACTAATAACATTTAAAAAAAATTAAAACTACGAGATCTTATGTGTCTATTAAACAAAATCAAAGTTAGAAAGAGACTTATGTAATGTATGTATTATTCGTTATTCTGAGAGTGGAAACTGCTATTTCAATCACAATCTATAATTGCTGGAGTCATATGAATCACTAGACGATGCCCGCGGCTCCGCCCGCGGAAAAGTCGATAAACAAAATATTGATTTCATCCCAAGGGAACCTATAATCGGGATAAAATGTATCCTATGTCCTATTCCTGGATGCAACCTATCTGTGTACCAAGTTTCAGCTTAATCCGTTCAACGGTTAGACCGTGAAGGAGGGACAAACATCCAAACATCCAAACATCCAAACATCCAAACATCCAAATATCCAAACATCTTTACAAACTTTCACATTTATAATATTAGTAGGATTAAGTAATGAATCATAGATCGTACAAAAAGAGTTCATAGAGAAATATTATGCCTTTTAAATATCATTTAATCCGAACGATTTTGTCCTTTAGCGAGAGTTGTAATAAAAAATTTTTATACGAAAAATTTATTTCATTTTATCTTGACTCAAAAGAAGATAACCTTTTTATTTGCAGGTTAAATTACAATTACAATATCGCTTAATCTAGTAGGTACTAAATTATAATTATTATAAACTAGTTCCTTCGTTTTATTATCCCTTATTTATATCATCCGATACACTACAATAATGTCTGCAGTAGTTAGCGAAATAACCGTAATAAACCATGAGATATGCAAGTATTTTTATCACGTATTTTTTATTGCTTAGGTACGTTGTGTAATAAGCATTGTGCTATAATAGATTAATCATTGCAACGTAATAAGTGGATTATTGTTTCATCGTGTTATGGGTTTTAATACTTTGAACTACAATACTCCCCATAGGGTTTAATTTTCGCGTGGTTCGTCCAATACGGGCATTTAATATACTAACTACATAATGTCTCTATTTTAATTAACTTTACTACTGGAATTTTCCTTAACTGTAGTACGGTCTTATTTTAAAAAGTAGGCATCGTAAATTAATAATTTATACATACTCGTTGATGCTTAAAATTTTCTTAATTAACTTAATTAGGCATATGGAAGTAATTAAAATTAATAATATACAATTTACAATATAATTTAGTGATTTTTGGTATTATTGCATGTGTTGAAATTCTGTGGTTGAAATGACACATGACAACTTGTCGATTTAAAATAAAATTAAAAGGGATTCCACAAGAAGATTGAAGCGAAAAATGTAGAGATCTTTTAGATATCCAAAATTAGATTTTCTTTGAAATTATCAGTAGGTTTAAGATAGGATATAGCTCTCAGACATGACATAACCACTTACACCAAATTGGAGAGCAACATGATATAATTTTCACGTAAAACAACGACGCCTTGCACGTGAACATTTATCTTCATCAATACATAACAGTATAAAAATAAATTGTTTTTGATGTCGAAGAAATTTCTTTGGCTTCGTAATTCTATTACGATGTCGTAATTTGCCAACATGCCCGTAAACTTATACGTGGATCGTACACTTTGACATTGACCTCCCTTGTAAACAGCGGTGACATTGTTTCCCGACTGACTTCTGATGAACGATTGATTGCAGCCAATTGGCCTTGCCTGACAGAAAGGAAATTCCAATTAACGTCTTTGTGTAACAATTTTTTGAACCGTAACTGTCTAAAAATTTTTTTGTTATAACTTTTTTTCAGGTACCCGGCTCAAAGGACCATTTAAAAGGTTTGGTCCTGCGCAACTACATACAAAGGATCGAGTTGTGTCTATTCGTCTTTACATTTAATTATTATTATTGACCGCTTCATGATGCATCAGTAGCATCGTTTGAGTGAGTTTTATTAGTTCGATGACAGAATAGAGATATCCGCTAGTTCTGGATCAAGTCTAGGAATGCAACAGGCGTCCGCCAGCGCGCACTTCGTATTATTTTTAGGGTTTTAGGGAAAGCGAACGAAGCGCTCTTACCTCGTATAGGGAAGGGTTTGGTCATGATTGTCTCCGTGGTCGGCGGCAGCAGCCGCTGCGTCTCCGGAGACATGACACTGGTGCACAAGTTTAACTCATGTTTTTTACTGTCACTGTTACTGTTGACGCCGCCGCGTAACCGCAGCGACGGACCGTTCCCCGCGTCCATCTGCGAGAGCTATCGCGGCATGACTGGCGAGGCGATCACGACACGAACGAACGCACACCACTCCGGCGGTCACACAATCACTGCTATCAGCTGATTTTGTGGAAATTTATGGAAGAACTCGTTCTCGGTTAATACGAGCGTCTCGCTCTTGCGTATGCGCTACGTTCGGCGCTGCGCAGTTAGCGGGAATGAATGATCGGAGATCTCGTGTCGAGTGCAAACACGATCGCGAGCTACATAGTATAGGAAAGCGCATAGCTCGGTGCTAGCGCGCGGCGCAGGCGGCTGGGGTCGCGGCGCAGATGGGACTGGCTGAGATTTTGGGCAAAGTGCCATTCTTGCTAGGAATACGTCACAGCTTCCCCTCGCGATGCACGCGGCGAGCCGGCTACTGAAGCCGGAATCTGTCCCTCCGCCTATTCGAGACGAGTCGCCCAACGGACAATGAATCAATTATGTAGATAGTTTGAAAAAGCAGAAATATAAAATATCGCACCGTAATTTCAACATACAATCATACAACTAGTGGAAAATACTTTGGAGTGGTGTATTAGAAGTAGAAATATAATTAAGATACAAGTATTAGATAATAATTTAATTAAGATAAAATATATTTTAATTTGTCAATATTTATCTCTACCAAAGGAATTTTATGCAAAATACTTTTTTAAAGTATAATAATTTCATTATAAAATGTAATTTAAAATTGATGACGAACATAACGGTCCCAACGCTACAAGGAGTAGAGCGTGACCCTCCAACCTTAAAATCTCTCTAACCGCACATTTTAGGCAAAAAGTTTAGAGTTTAGCGCCCACGACAACACTCGATTGAACAAAACATTCAATTTTTAATATTTTACCTGAAAAACTTTATTCATTATACATGAGGTCGTAGGGTGAAGTCTAGTGAAATCCATGTACCCAATTTGGTACGTTTGTACTACATACCTACGTATATTGAACGAGGGATGACAGATAACTAATTACCGATACCAGATAATGACCAGATGACCATATGATAAGATACCAGATGACAGACACCTTACACGGTCGTTTTGTAATCACATGAAGTAACTACCATCTTAGAATTGGTAAATAATATAGGTGCTCATAGTATGAAAATCCTATGCATAAGAAAGGTAATTCAGCTGATCTTACTATCAAGAAGTCCTAATTCAAATACAGTCTTATTTTAGAATTACTTCACTCTACTTTTAAGACCAGTTGTAATATTATTTATTTCGCCGTGTTCCAACTGCGCAAATATTTCCGTTAGAATCAATGACTCACAAATTATCCTTGACAAGAGAATACCAAGTTGGTAACTCAATTAAAGAAGAAAAGTTAAATTTAGCATTATGGATGATGCTTAGTTTGAGTGGCAAGTCTAATAGGATAATGGAACCCACTGGGAGGATTTGGGATTGTGTTTACGGTAAAATAATTGAGATTAATGTCCTTTACACCGAGAAACAATAATGAAGAATAATGTGTAGTTAATGTAACATTAAAAAGAATAATGTGTAAAGAAAATAATTTCAACCTTTATTGCTTATAGATGAAAGGTGTATTACACATTGCATAGATCATTAATGATGTGATGTGACTACCTACACGTAGGTAAGTCTGATCTTAAGAACTGGTAACGATAACTTACTACGACTGGTCCATAATGTCTGTCACTATTAAATAGACATATGTAGTTTGTATACTATTTGAAGTTCGTTACCAAATCGGCCTTTTGTTTTTATTTCATTACTCTTTCCTTATTATAAAAGCTAACGCATCATTATGCTGTACGTACAATTTTTCTTCTTAGCCATATCCTTTTATTAAGCCGAAATGTCGAATCCTTCACGTAATCATAACACTCGTTGAAGAAAGTACCTACTTGCAATCACCGGCGGCTCCACCCCCACGTAATTTTGCAGTTTTCGCAGTATTTTCTTTATCTTAGCGGGATGTTATATAGCCTATAGCCCTGTTCGATGAATGGACTATCTTACACTAAAAGAATTTTTCAAATTGGTCCAGTAATTTCTGAAATAAGCGCGTTCAAACAAACAAACTCTTCAGCTGTATATTATTAGTATAGAAGTATAAATAAACAGTACTTACTGTTGGTCTCAAGAATTGAACTTGGTACTCTTCATCAGTTAAGCAGGACCCGCTAGCTAGCATTAATGATATCAAGTATTTACTGTTTCTTATACATGTGTAATGGTGAAATGATTGCAGTGTTGGCGAAAGTAACGCAGTGTAATTAGAATAGGCAACAAGCACGGCAGACTCTTGCCAATGTGGGAGCGATCGTATGATTCCAACATATACGCATATGTTGATAATAGTCGATCTTATAGCTGCTATAACACGTTTATAGCTCACTAAAGCTGACGTGTAAAGAGCTAATGAGATTTGTGCCTGAGTTCAGGGCAACGACGTCGTTTGCTAAGGGGCTTGTCTTGTGGGAGGTGTGACGTGTTTATTTACAATTTAGATAATTGCCAGATATGAATATGTCTATTGTTGCTAAATACAGAACCTAGGATACATATGATATTGAATGAATATTACATCTGTTAACAATATACTCATATATGCAAAAACACAAACACCCAGTCCGAAAAAAAAATTATTGTCTGTAAAATTTCTGTCGCGTTGGGACTCGAACCCAGGACCCATTATACAGCTATACGGCTTGGTAACCATTGCGCCAAACGGGTCATCAATCACTCTAGCTCTTAAAATAATATTTGCTTTTTTGCGCTGACACGTAATTCATATAACTACAAGTGTAATAATTCTACAAAATCATTACCTACTAAGTTGCCCGGTGCAATGTTTGATGAACTGTTTGCTTTATATTTCGTGGTATCAAATAATGTCCTTTGTAACAGCGCAGGATAGTCACTACTTTCGACGAAGTAAAACAATGGTGTTTTCACGGGTTACAATACCCAATATCTCATATTCTGTACACGTGTAAAAGTATAATAGTGTTGCTGACAATCTTGTATTTTATTGTGACATTAGCTTCAACTAACGGTGTAAGTATTGCAAGATATTATGCACTTTTCTCGTCATTATGGACTGAAAACGGTCATGTTTCGCATAGGGAAGTTCTTAATCTCGTTTGGATAAGAATATAAGATGCGTTTGAGGTAAGGCTCAACGTCTGTACTGAACATTTGCAACTGTATAGTAAATAAAAACCAGGATGGAAGAAAAGCTTTTATGACTTCCAGTCTCTACTATATTTTCTTCTACTAGAGCTTTCAGAATTGCAACAAATTTTTGTTGTTTTAAACTGTTTATTGAATAAAAAAATTCATTTTATAAGTAAAGTCTAATTTATAATTAGAATATAACCTTACGAAATTTAATTCGTTACGATGTCGATTTTCAAAGTTTGATGTACCTACTATTAAAGTTTTCAAGCGAAGAGCTTATAATGAAGATGTACCATATACCTACAACTACAACCTAACAATGATCCAGCACACGGCGTTGCGTGGCTCCTCTCACGTAGAACTATCGACCAAACAATGCGTCTGTCTTGTCGTCGGCACACTTTTATTTCGTGAACGTGACCCTTTGCTCGTGAGCTTTCTTTAAAAGCCAGATTAAGCCTATACACTGAGATTATGAAAGTACAATGATTAATGTGACACCGCGGGTTTCCGGGAGAAATATTGGTTAGATGGTGCGTGTACTTTTTTGACTGTTATTTTATGTTTCTTTTTACTAATAAATTCGAAGTAGATATTCAGCGCACTTAAAATCATTGTTACCTGCATTGAGTTAAGGTACTTTTCCTAAGTCAAGAAGCGATTAATAATTCCTATTCGTGTATAACAACATAAGAAAAAAAGCTTTCTAAAAATATTAAACTCTTTTCAGATTTGAAGCACCTAAAATTGAACCAAGCTAGACCGTATATGAATAATACTTACGCCAAATAAAATAAAACTGCAATGTACATGTTCAAGTCTGTGTTGGAGACCGTACCCAAGACTCGGTCGCAGTTAGTGACTGAGCTGGAACTGCCCGAGATCACGGTGACTCCGTACGTATGGGTGGAGACCGAGCCGTCTCTCACGGAGACCGACAGCCTACCTTCTGTCAGCATCGAACAAGAGGTCAATGACGTCACCACCGTCAGTTCTGACTCCAGCTTGGCTCTGTCCAGGGCTATGACTGACTCGGAGATTGATTACGATAGATACAGACGGGTGAGTGAGTTTTAAAAGAGATGGCACTCTTACCTGGTATTTCTGAGAAGTGTACTGAATTTTAGCTGTTTGTAGAGGGACTTTTGAATATGAACAATATAGTGGTTTAGTGTTATCGTTACCGTAACAACTTTAGGGATGATACGCGAAATTCAGTAGATATGTGAACCAATAAATAAGTGGTTATTGAAATTAAAGTCACTTTGTCAATAACAACATAGGAAATCTTGTTACGTAGAACCACTACGTCATAAAGTTATTATTAGCAAATAGCCTAATTAAGTTAATACGTGATCCGTGAAGGTAATCGTATCCGGTCGCTAACGACAAATAATAAGGATCAGATGATTCACCATAAACAGGCTTTGAGCAGATAAAATTATTGTGTAATCTTTGTATGAGTAGGTACGTAAGTCACGTAGTACCAACCAACTAGTCCGAGATACCTTTTGGAGTCATGGGTGTAACATGTAATTAACAAAAAAATTACTGTCTAAAACCTTATAAAATTTGGGTTGGTCCCTCTGCCAATCAGCACTGGAGCAGCGTGGCGGAGTATGCTCTAGTCCTCCTCAGTCATGATTAGTTTAGTTATGATAAGAGACCTGTGCTCGTTGGCTGTGAATGTGTCGAGGTGGAAGCCACACGCCTTACGTTTAAAAATTTCGTTCCAATAATAATTGTACCCAATGCTTCTAGCTGAAAAGTAGGAGTTTCAGTGACCCGTGGTTGCAGATGCGCGCAGCTCTCGATGCCTTTCCACCAGGATACTTGGACTCTCTTAGCAGGTACATATATACTCACCTTTCTATACCTATCCCGTTTGACGACCCCGTAGCCTAGTTGATAGTGATCCTGCCTGCGAAGCGAGGGGTCCCGGGTTCGATTCCCGGCCGGGGCAAATATTTATGTGACAGATAAATGTTTGTTATCAGGTCATGGGTGTTAGTGATGTGTTGTGTTGTCCATGCCACCCGCGACACAGGCAATCCTACTGCGGGGGTATGAGTGTGTTAGCGTTTATTATTATTATTTGTTTATTATTTATCTGTCTTCCTTCAATAGGTAGGTACTTCAATGATACAAGTAAAAGTATGAGTAAACAATTACATATTTACTGCGTTCCACTTTTAAATTATTGGAGCTCTACATCATTAGGACGAGTTTTTACAATGGTAAACGTTGGTTATTTTCCTTCATAAATAATGGAAAATAAACAACTATTAAAATAAATAAGTAATACCACTTCATATTTATTCTCAGTCTCTCACGAGGATTATCTGTATCGCGGGAGTAACTACATACTGTCTACGAACAAAATTGTAGGATAACACAAACAACCGAACCGAAAATATAATATTAAAACTACTTAATCCATATTTCTGTCCCGCTGGGACTCGAACCCAGCGCCTTTTAAACGGCAGGTCGACATGGAATTCATTGTTCCATACGAATAAATTCAAATTAGGTTATTTAATTAGTTTCCAGACCATTTCCTCAGAAGTAACAGATCCGCTCTCTCCGTCCAACGCAACACAACGCGAGCGGTACAACGAGGAATTGCGTTTGAAAATGGAACGGTTCTTCGAGGAGGAATGTCGCGTATTTACTCCCGAAGACCCTGGTCTTATAGACCTGGAAGAGGCCTTACACGACCTACACTTAAAGGTATAAGACAGACAATGCCATTTTTATAGGCGTAGACTAAGGGCGTAGACATGCTCAGTAGTATTCAAGTTTTTATAAATACAATTCGGATAGAGCCAATCGATACTATTAAGGAAATTATTGATTGGATTAACCAATGGATTAACGCTAAACAACGTGGGCGTGGTTAGTAAGAGGATGCGTGACCGCTAGTGGCAATAAAAAATCTTACGCTTGTCCTCACTTCGGAAGTTAAAATGAAAACATTTCAAAATTCACAATAAGAACTTTTACTTTTGTTTATTTTACAGGACCCAGAATTGGACAGCACTGATTAGGCAAAAATAAGACAAAGTCGCGAAGAAAATGTAAAGGTCGAAAAATATTTGTTAAATAAAACAAATGAATTGTGTAAAATGTAGTTTTAATGGGAATGATTTCCAACATCACAACAACGGTTTAAACTAGCGCGGCGACCGACCGCCGCCATCACATGGTATGTTCAAATTATTACTTTCATACATAAAATCATCGTCGGCAACACAGTGTGTTTAATTTTTACTTTTTTTAAACAAATTAAAACGGTGTTGTTAAATTACGTTTAAACAAAAATTTACGTTAAATTATTATCTTTTTACTCACTTAATGATTGTTAAAACTTTAACAGTTTGAACCGTTACCTCTACTTTTCTTTGTATTAGCTGTTTAACTATTATAACACATACTATTTCCACAGTTTAAAAATAAGTAATTTCTTAAATACACCAAAATTATATTCTAAACTGCAACAGCTGTAGGTAACCAGAATGTATGGATTCTTTATTTAAAATCATAGTTACTTCATTCCCTAATTGGATGGTAAATCTATCAATATAGTAAAAACACAATTATTATTTAATCACACTATTTTGCCGACAAAATAAAATAAAACATAAAATAATATTGCACATAAATATAATAACTATTTTTGTAATAATCAGATCACTATCAACACGACCAACTAATACAATATAAAAATAAACACAAATTATAATTACAATATTTTTGGATTGAATCACAATATTCAGTCTGTTATACTATACATATATCGAACATCGTATCATACTATATCTATGACGATCACCGATCGTTCCAAACCGAATTGGATCCACACTTTTATAATAATATATCCACTAACCGTGTTTGTTGGGAGTATTTGAAGCGATTTATTTACTGAAATCTTATTGCATGTAATATGAAAAAAAGTAAATTTTAACAACACATTAGTTATGTACCAAAATTTTATCGAAACTGAACTGTACTTTCTAATGTTAGGCAAGTGATTTTTGGACTAGTTTTTGCTCTAGGTAAAATCAGACACTACGGTATAACATAGTAGGTACCTACAATTGCAAAAATGTGAAACTTCGAAACTGAACTTCACAGTGGGAAGACATCTTTTTTCCATTCGCATTCAAATTATTTTTATACACGTTAATCAAATGTGAATAATAATTATGT
>LGAG01000173.1:85475-134318 GCA_001278395.1 Lerema accius
ACTTAAAATCTTATATGCGAAATTGTAGTAATTTTAAACTATAAATAGGCATACGTTACGTAGTGTTGTAGTAATATAATGTTATCTTGCAAACAATCAGATATGCTATTTATCGTTAGAGTGCCGTAAAAAAGCTAATGGACTATGCTCCTACTAAAAGTGGTCCGTGAAGAATAAGAAATGGTCCTAAAGTCATAAGAATATTAATAGTTGAATCAGCATTCATATTTGATAGTTAGACTTCAAAGTCTTTATTTCTTAGATCAAGCCTTATTTTAATATGTAATTTAAGTAATGCTGTATTTTAAACTGACGACCCGTATGGCGCAATGGTTACCTCGCCGGATCGTCCAAAGGGTCCTGGGTTCGATTCCCAACGGGGCCAAAGGTTAATAATTTAAATTTCTTTTCCCAGTCTGCGTGCATGTTTGTGTGTTACTGTGTCGTCCATAGCACCCACAACACAGAGAATCCTAGTGTGGGGCTATGAGTGTATAGCATTATTATTATTATTATCTAAATATAGATATACTATGAAAAAGTTTAAGTTCTACGAGAGATTGTAGGAGTGTGCGAAATCGAGGTATTTATGTTGTAGGATCATTTATAAAGTGAATTTAAAGGCACCATTTTGCAATGTAAATAGTTATCCATACTTTAGTAACTATTAACTATGTATATTATTAATATATTGCAATCTACTTTACAATTCTTAAAGGCCTGCGATAAATTATTGTAATAATAAAATCATAGTGGCAAGATGTCGTATACTACCTACAAAGAGATATATCTACACGCGAAATCTACTAATATTATTGTTTGTATGTTTGTTAATCTTAAAAACTATCTATTGATAATATTATAAGAAATGCTTCAATAAATCTTACATTTAAAAGTGTAGATGTCAAGCATTCAGTAATTGCGAATTCTTATTGTTAAAATTTTCACGAAGAAAGTTACCATTTAATTTATTAAAACATACGTTTGGATCTTCAGAGAAAAACTACATTGCATAATTAAATAATTTATAACACAGATTATTCTTATTTGTTTAAAAAAAAAACAACAAAAATTATAGAATTTTTTTTACTCCCTCTTAATCTTGAGCATTTTTCACTGAAGACACAATTTTATGTACCTACCAAATATTTTCAAATATCGTAATAATATTGCCATATCCCTAAACTTTCAAGCTACCATAATAACTTTATAATCAAAAGGCTAGGCCATAATTATGCTAATGGAATATATTCCTTAATCCTATTATAATAAAGTTAAAACTGCGTTTATACTGAGGTTGTACTATATAGATTGCTTTTCGGTCAAGTCGCCCTACACTTTAATTGACGTTATAGGTATATTGATTTGGTCCGTAATAAATGTAAATATATTCAGGCCAATTTAAAAGAGTCCAGTGACACGTAATAGTCTTTATAAAATCCTAGGGTAGTTCGAATAAACAAATGACATCGGAATTTGAACTTTAACGACTGTTGAGATAGAGTTATGTTTAATATTACGGCTATAAATTTAACAACTTCCCTTTTTTATTTAATCAGTGTTTAAAATTACTAATAATTTAATAATCTAGGTCTCTCAATAACCTAAAAGAATATATTGGTAAATAATAATAATTTATAGGTGTCTCTAACATTAAAGTCAATTAGTAGACAAATTAAGATATTTGAACATATTGTGTCACTAAACTATTATAAACTGTTCCTTTAGTAATAATAAATAGCAAGGCCCTACATATTTATGCGCCTAAATGGAACGGCGTAGTCAAAAATGTAAAGCGAATCAACCAACTGCTTTTTGGTATTTAATTTGAACCCTATTAATAACGTCATAGAGTCTATAAAGATAACAACGCGTAGCACCCCATAACAGCGTCATTGCAAGCTTTAATTATGTTATTAAAAACGTTTAGCGTTTTTATAAAAAAATCTAATTCTACTTATTAAAATGGAAGATTTGTATTTGCCCTGTCAACTAAAGTCTAATTGGCACTAAAATATTTTTGTTATTTTTTATTAAATTTAGCGTAATTGTTTTCATAAAATTTTGCGTGCATAGATTCTTAACAAGTCATATTTTAATTATATAATTGGAATGTGTTTTTATCGCCCCAAATCATACATTTATTTTATTCTTTCAACATTTGTTTTATGGTTTTATGGCATTGTCATTTCATTACGCCGTAAAGTTTTTTTTTATCACAAAAGTATAAAATGTACCATAGACAATTGTTTGACTCATTCCACTGTCACTTTGACAGAACGATGATGTATCAGATACGAGTACAATCGAGTCTTGTCTACTTGTTGCGATATCGATTACTAGAGATAAAAGCTAGAGAAAAGTTAAATAGCACTCAAAGAGTCGAGTGTACTCGATCTGTTGTCGTCGAAACAAACTGTTGCGTACAACTTTTAGAACTATCTGAAGGAGTATAATATATGTTATAATGTTATAATTTATATCGTCTGTTTTTTATACAGCCGTCTAGTCATTGTATAATTTCTCGAGAAACTAATAACCATTTCTGCTTAGGTTTTTAAACACATCTGTATTGAATCTATTTATTTCTCTCTATTAAATGCCTGTCTCTTGAAATATATAATTTGTCTTTCTCTCCCAAAAATTTCCCTATTTTAAATTATTACTCTGTTTTTTATTACCATACGGAAGGGTCATTATGAAATAGTTGTTTTTTATTTAAAAAGTATTTTTAAAGTAGGGTTTATATATGAGAGAGAAAGTATGATTGAAAGAGATCATTTAATGTACTATCATTGTACCATATAATTACTATCTTAAAATGTATCATTTAGTCATTTAAAATCCAGCCCCCTTACTGCATTAATCTATGACCAAGTAACCGTAACTCGTTGCCAATATTCTATCTATAACCATAACTTTCAGAGGCAAGTAACTTCTTAAAATTCACAAGTATTATATGTGGCTAGTATTATATTACATCATCTACTAACTTTGACTGTACGGGTAGATAAACGATTAGAATTACTCCATTTATTAAAGATGGTAACTGCACAACGTACTCATTTATTATTTGGTCTCTCTTAACACTTAAATAGAAAAAAAATGTGCGAAAGAGACGCATAAAATGTTAACTATCATTTCAGTTACAATCTTCAGGAGCTACACCGTCAGTATGCACAGAATATTTAATAGCTATAATAGTTACGCTTGAACCAAAACCGTCAACAACATAAAACATATTAAGGGGGCTGGTAGGTTAGAAAGTTCTGTAATAAGTAAAGTAGGGTCGGAGTGGTATGACGTGGTCTATATGGCGGGCTCACCTGGCCGGCGCCACTCGCGGCACAGCACGGCGCAGGTGCCGGCCGCCAGCACACACAGCGTGCCCATCACGACACACACCGCCGCGAGCCACGTGCGAGTGTCGAACGACTCCGCGCCTTCCAGGAAGTGCTTGTATAGCTCTGGAAGTGTTTGGTTACACGGTTACT
This sequence comes from Lerema accius, assembly GCA_001278395.1. Classification (NCBI taxonomy): domain Eukaryota; kingdom Metazoa; phylum Arthropoda; class Insecta; order Lepidoptera; family Hesperiidae; genus Lerema; species Lerema accius. Next base: position 88,970 of record LGAG01000173.1, read on the forward strand.
TTATGTTTTAGGGAGTTTTCAGTTGTTATGTAACGCAATTTTTGAAGATTTTTATAACTCCCTCCTCTTTTCTGTAGCCTCCCCCCATCCTAATACGTTACACTCAAATGACAAAAAATTGTCATAGGCAAAAGCCTAAAAATAACGCATAATAACATTTAACAAGATCCCCTTCTCGTACGTAACGTACTCGTTACGCAATATTTGAACAACCCTTAAGATGTTTTTAAGTGTTAAATGAAATGGAACGTGTTTGTGTATGGGACATAATCAAATTAATCGATGTATAGGTTTTGACATATTTCACAAAAAAAAAACATACCAGTCACACCAGTATCTTAGTTACAATGCTTTGTTAATCTTAATAATTCAATACTCAATTCAGTGACTATCGGAGCGTAAAAGTAACAAATAAAAGTCGGACAATTTTTGCAACAAAAGCTGCTATGGAAAACCATAGGGTCCTGATTAGTATATTTTCTTACTTCAACAAAAGCGTTAGTAATTTAATTGCTAAATTATCAGGTACACTGGGTCTATATGACTAGTGTGGTGGCTACTGACCTGCTTCCTGGTCTGAGTAGAGCGTGGTGGCGAGCACCTCGACAGGCGGACCAGGTCCCAGGACATTGGTCGCCCACACACGGAACCAGTACGAGGCGTTCGGTTCCAGGTGGTACACGTCGATCTGCCTCTGGAAACGAGAAGACATTTTGTATTAGTATTGAATTGGTGCCAGGTGGAGTTCAGGGCAGCAATTGTTAAAAGTATACAAACCATCATCGTAGATCTATTAATTTTCTTTATGTACTGTTCTATTAATATCCTACTATATTTTGGTTGGTATTTCTGCTGGAGATGGAGATGTAGGACCAGTTAGCTACGACCCAACTTCTGAATTTTAAAAAAGCTTACCTGAACAATTTTGGCTTAAAGCGATTGAAGAAATGCAGACAATTTGGAACAGCCACATTGCCTTCGATCAGGTCATGCAGGTGCGTATGCCATATGCTGAGATTAACGATGGTGAACTATTATTACTCACGTCGAAGTTAGGGTATACTGCAAAAGACTAATCGACATATCCGCTAGTTATTTCTGTAGATTCCTGCAGGATTTCGACAACCAGATCCCATAAAACCCTTTCCAAACAAAACGCCAAATAGGACAGACTGTTCTTGGTTTACATTTGGAGACTCAAACATTTTTCTGGAATTATCCAAAGCATCTCAAACAAAACACGACCTCACCGAGTTGGGGCTGATGTGGTTGGGGCTGATCGGGCGCCATGGTTCCAGCGACCCGTTGACAGGCGCTGCCGAGCGGTACTGCGCCGTGAAGTCTATGATGGGGTGTCCGCCGTCACCACCCACGTTCCACAGGATCAACGCTAGGATCGTTGACGCGTGCACCGTCACGTTCACTAGCGGAGGCGGTTCGGCTGTTGACACACAAACAAACATTGTAAATGGAGATCATGGTGGTTGTAAAAAGTGGTTATAAGGCCAGATGAAGAAGGTCAGCTATTATAAGGAACAAATCTGACTGGTTCGAACATTATAATTTGTACTATGTATCCATATATCCAAAGCTGCGCCAGTGGAGATGTATGGAGTGGTTCCGTTTAAGTGGTAGTGTTGATATAGATTAAAGACTATCAACAACAATAGGGACAAAGAGTTCACGGCGTTATGTCGTGTAAAAAGAGAGAGATTATCAGATTGAAAGTTTTATACTACATCAAAAGATAGATTAAAAGTTATAAAACCATTTTTCGTTTAATTCTTAGCAGAAACTTAAAGACTAAGTTTACTTTGTTATGTAAGGGTTATCTGGAATTCCGCCCGGTACAGAGGAAATGAAAATTCATTGCTTTGAAATATTTATAATAATTCAGATGCATTAAGTTTGAAAAGAGATATTAACTATAGCGGATGTTTCAAAGTAAAATGCAAACATTTTTATTCTATATTTAAATTTATAAAACTCAAAGAAAAATATGAGTTAGTAGATGTAGTGTCTATCCGCATTCCGTATTGTAATTAAATTGTTACTTACGCAAAACAGAGAGTACAAAGATAATATAATTAAAAATAATTTCAGCATTCAAGAAATAGGTGAGAATTTCATATTTGAAATGGAAATATTTCAAACAGGGCACATCTCTGTGACTACATAACACAATATTGTCTCAGCTGCGCCTACTCAAACATCTTGAAAACCTGTACATTGTTTTCATGAAACATTTCATGAACTGTTCGTATATCAATCATTTATATGCAAATGTGGAATGTTAACAGACAAGCGAGCGATAATGTCGACGGGACAATCAAGAGACATTATTACCTCTACATGGTTATAACTTTAATGATAAAGCCTCGTCCACAGAGTAATGATTATGCTGAGAAAATTGACAAATAGTTTCTGAATGCAGGCAGCAAGCATAGGCTACTCTCTATGCTATGGCATAGAGCATAGGCTATGGGTAAATTGTTCAAATTTAGGCATAGCATAGGCTATGGGTAAATTGTTCAAATTTTGTATTCGTTCGATAAGATAGATAATTTGAGTAGAGAGCAATAAAAGTAGATATTTACTATCTACTTTTTGGTCATTTTTTGCTACACAACAAATTGATTCTTGTGAATGTTGATGGCATAAAATATAAGCAATTAAAATTCGCAACCCATTTGCAGACACGTTTCATTTTGCATTTTAAATTTTTCGGCAACACGCACGTAATGTATTGTGGAATTAATTGCTGATGACGTATTGTTATTGCTTGAATATCATATTGACAATTATATTGTACAATTAAAATAAATATTCCTTTTGTTAATAGTGGCATCGAGATGGAGTCATAAATTTGACTTTGGTTCTGAAACAGAAATTCGGCTTTCTCGGAATCGTTAGACAAATATCGCTTTATAGGTTGTGTCACTAACGAGGACTATTGAAGACCCAGACGCTAGAATCTAGATGATTAAATTTCATGCCAAACATTAGTGTTCCACGAATTGTTTGTCAGCTATATAACAGCTCATAAGTCTAAATAAACTTCGTCATTTTTTACTATATGTATATCGGTCTATCGATCAGACCGTAGTCCCGTAATATATGACATGTGTCATTTGAAATTGCACTTTAGGATATAATTGTCACTTGAGGCGTGTTATAGGTACTGTGCGGGCGCAATACCTCGGTACTGCGCAAAACGTGTAACAAGCAAAAACATAACCTTTGTTTACACTAACACTGGTATCTACTTAATTTAGTACAAGGAAAGGATACGTTTTTATAACACGTTTATTTTTCTCATATTACTTATTTCTGTATTTATTCAAAGAGTATTTTAAACTAGAAGAATAAATGTTTCTATAACATCATTGTATAATAAGATCGTTACGTAAAAAAAAACATAAAAATGCAATGTTTTAATACAATACAATATAGCAAGAGTCGACAGATAGGAAAACAATACAGTATTTTTTATCGTCAAAGAAATTTGGTAATCCATTTTCATGCAATTGATTGCCATACATGTTAATAGATTCAATACTGTAACGAGGTCTATTATGAACATTGACTTTTTTTGTAATTGTAGGTAAGCTAAGACATACCTAAATGACTTTTTTTAATTTAAACTGTCTGTTTGTGAACAACGCATGCAAACCTCTGGGTCGTTTTGAAACTTAGCGTATAACACATGAAGTAGCTTAATCTAGAATCTTTACAGTTTTTCTTAAAAGTACAAGTAAAAGGTCAACCGAAGCGAAACAAGAACAGGCCACTAGGGATTTAATATTATTAAAAGTCTTTACAAGGATTGGCTATCAAAATCAATCGGTAATATAAACGCGGTTGGGCCGCGAACGGAATGAAATTACCATACACTCATACGAGGGCGATACGGGGTCGCGCAGTTCAACCGACTACGAACGAGTATGGATGTGAAAGCTTTTTACTTTTTTATGAAAATAAGTAATAAGTAAAATTATACCATTTACTTAATGGAATTATATTTCAACTATCTACTTCTAGTACTTATGCGACGATAGATATTAAAGTGCGATTATGCCTTATAGCGTGTTATTACTTACTCGTGTAGGTCCTTATTTATGGTCCATATAGAAAATTACTACATAAAGAAAATTATATGTCTGTAACATACTTCAAGAACCTACAGTAATACCGATCGAACTTCTTTTCTTACACAGCTTTGTAAATAGTATGTTGAAAGATCTCTATCTATTGAGCAGAGTAGAATTCACAAAGAGCTGCCGGATTATCGAGAGCAATTTATAAGAGATCCGAGGCTCGAGGATTTTCCGCTATTTGCACATACTCGAGAAAAAGTTCGTAATACGAAATTTTCCTTACACACCGTTACATTCTCAAATACTTCGATAATTGAGTGGAATAGGAAATGTTGGTACGTTTTCTTCCTCGTTATACATTTGTAGAACGATTTGATTAGCGAATTTTATACAGAAACTTTATTTTTATTATTGAGGGTCCTTTGCATCCTATCCCAATTCAGTTTATATAGTTTTCATTTGACCTAGAAGATCGGCTATGTTGTCGAAATTTTTAGTGTATATTCTTATTGATCAGTTGCTACAAAACCAAATGATTACCAATAATACTGACGAACTATACAACAGTAGAACTGCTCCCGAACACAGTCATAACTAGCAGTAGCAAGGTTTTAAAAGGGTAGCTAAATAAACTGGCGATCCCTACTGGGGGCACGGTTGCATCAACAGGAACCACGTTGTTTTAGCTAATGAATCCCATCGATACTAAAAGCAAGATACACATCGATATACACGAATATATACGAACAGATCTCATCGACGCCGTCTGTGCACATATTTACCAGGTAAATACACCGTTTTTGTGACAACGCCGAAGGGGCCAAGTTACGAAATCGATAGATCTACAACGAATTAAAGATCTCATTAATATTTAGGATTCAATGGGTGCATATTTACTATCGATTTAAATAGACCATGTTAATTTTGGGTTTAACTAATTTAAAAACATTAACTTAAATAATGTATATCTTTTGAATTACCTATGAAGTAGTAGTAGTTGGTAGGTATTAAGAATATAGTTTTACTAACCACTAAAAGGAATAGTGGGAGACAATTAGGTACCCGGATAAATTTAACATTTGACTACCTTAAAGCTGTATTACTGACACAAATGTACCTTTAGACCCAATAACAATAAATAAAAATATCATAAGGAAATCGCATCCGTGTGAACGAAAATTACTCACACGTGCCGATAACCACGAGCGGCAATTACCAGCAATTGTCGTCACCAATCAATACGGGCAAGGCGGCGATGAGTTCGGAGCCATCGTTCCTAACGTGAATACTCTGGGTGTTTTGGTTGGAACTGGATAGCAACCGGATGGAACGAAATGCATCTCGGTCTGTGAACCGTCTTTCGGCGAATCTGGTTTTCGATATGACATCATAGTGTAGTTAGGTGTCGTTGATTTAGTTGAACATACAATTGTTTTTAATGCGGAAGAAGCAAATATGATGATGAAGCATCTACATGGTTTAATAGTAAGTTTATTCAGATCGAGTCCTGTAATCTTTTTCAAAGGTGATGAAAAAATATTGATTACTAGATATATGGTAAAGAAAATTCAATTCCTATACATAGCCTTCATGCCTGACATAGGTTTGAATTGAGCCGAGGAAGTCCAAAAATCCCGTCAGTCCTACACAGTCTGCACTGAATCAGAGCGGTGGAGTATGATGTAAGCCAACTTAGCTTTAAAGAGATACCCGTACTCAGTATTAGGCCTTTGATAAGTTACGGTGTACCTACTTCAACGCAGTAGACAAAGATTTTTAAGCCGATGCTGGCTACCGATCTATTGAATCGATCTCAGAGCTCAGAATAATTAGTAGAAGATAACTTTTTGGGAGCAAAAACTTCTAAGAAATACTACGATGCCTTCGAACAAACTGAAATTGTATACTACTCCATTTATCGTTATATTCAAAAGACCGAAAAGAACGAGTTAACGCCAACTTCGCTTGATATAACCACTACCTGGACGAGGTAGTTTAGAGGGAACAAGTATCACATATCACAATTAACGTACATAATAACGTCATGTCAGTGAGCAGATGCTTCGGCCTTGTGTCAAGGCCTTTGTAGCATTTCCAGCGATGCTTTTTGTACATGTGGCTACAACGGAAAACATACAAAAAATTCTATGGTACAACTTACATAATATATTTTTTGTAAGTAGGACACGAAGATGCTTTTATGCGGTTGGTTTTTAGAATATCAAATATTCGTACATTTCATGTGATGACTAGCGTTGTCCTGGCAGTTGTTACCTTTTATCATCATGGAGCTCATCTGTTAGTTTTTTGGTTATTGATATTAGGTTTACTGCAGATCAGGTATTATTTTAAAATAATCATAGTCTTGTGCACGAAAGATACTCGTATTATGAAATCTTTTGAAAAATGTTTAGACATTCATCTAGGGAGAGCGCCTGAAATTTCCATATTCCTGTCAATCAGCCTCGATTAACACAGTACGTTCCGACTACGACATCCCTTGGGTTAGATTATGAGCAAGCACTTCATTTCCACAACTCACGTAAACAAACAAATCAGCTCATAAACATACGGTTGCGGTACTTGTCACCTATTATATCTCGATCATTACTAAAATAGATCCGATGCTCCCATGACCAGCATAGCGAGACCTGGGACGTTCCACCATCCGATTGACGGGTAATGTGTTCAGCTGCATGCTGGGGTCTGAGGAAACTGGGCGGTGGATAATGACAGTGATTACGCGGCCTTCAGTACACGGCAGTATGGATTGCTGAGGTGGGAGTGAAGCCGTGATTCCGTGATTGCAGTGCGGGTGGAGAATGGACTATAAATGATTTGTCAAATGCAGTTGTTAGCTTTAGTCACCTCTAACCTTTATTTTATAGCTCAGTCGAGAAAACAGCTAATTTTGGCCTGTGTTAATTTTAAATGATCGACCCAGTTAGACAAAGAAGTGGTTAGGACATGTTTTAATTTATTTTTTGGTAGCAGTTTTCTGACGTAAGTCCTGATAAAATTTGGATTAATAGTCGCAATGAAGTAAAGTTATAATGTTCGTGCGACAGGATATTATTTGTTCGTTTGTTTTGAAGTTACCGTCAGCTTATCGCGGCATTTTATTTCCGGAGTTATTTTATATAATTTGTATTAATTACTTAGGGTCGTGGTGTAATAACCGTAGCTTAGATAACAATAGTAATTGTTTATAACAAGATATCAAGAGTTTCCGTTGTAAGCGCGACAGGCGTAACGCGTTTAGATAAAAATTACATTTTTTAGTAAATTGAAACCGAGTAGCCATAACTACTATTCGGTCTACTGTGGGGCTGGTATACTACTTTATAAGAGCAGACTGCAAACACAAAATAGAGAGACTATAATACATTTTGTGTTGCAAACTTATATTGGTTACATATTGGAAGTCAATTATGTGCATTGTGCATCTATCTGTATAGCCTCGAAACTTCTGAGTTTAAACATGTATCCTGAAAAAAATACTTTTGACATACAATATGTGTATATTGTTATTTATCCGTTTAAACCAGCGATTATTTTTAAACAAGCAACCAACGTTCCTCTTGTAAGCACACACATTCACACTAAATTCTCCGTACTAAAAATTTCTGGTGTTGAGGGTGACATAAACTGTCTGTCTGAAGATCCTATCACGATTTTTGTTTAGGAATTTCCTTGGGGGGTTGAGACGTAATCTATACTTCTACTCGCATACTAATAATATAAAGCTGAAGAGTTTGTTTGTTTGGACGCACTAATCTCAGGAACTACTGGACCGATTTGAAAATTTTAGTGTAAGATAGTGCATTTATCGACGAAGGCTATAGGCTAAATAACATTACGTTAAGATGAATACGAGAGGAGCAGCAATAAAAAATATTGCGAGAACGGTAAAATTACGCGGGTAGAGCCGCGGGCGATTGCCAGTAATAAATATAAATATACATAATAACAAAGTTTGAAACATTACATTTTCTTCTCTTAAAGAAACGCAATTTCGGTGGCAACAAGTTTCTGTACCTTGGGATTTGAAACTAGGACATCTAGACGTATCAACATTTGTCTATAGGTAGCAGTAGCTCTATAGCAAGTTTTCAGTAACGTGTATATTGACCTGAAAATCCTTCAGGCTTGTAATCCTTAAAGCGGAACAAGCGATGCCGTACAAACGTCTAAACAGCTAAGCTGACTTAGGAGTAAGGAACACGTGTTAGTTCCATACGTAGCGTCTCGCGGATCGCATAATTAATTTATTGAATTACCACATCTAACACAATAGACGAGTTAATTAGTCAATTAACGTGGCTGATAATAATACCTTATAAACTGCTCGGGGTGTGATCGCGTTTCGTGATTGAGATCTAGTGGTAGATTCTGGATTCGATTCATAGCCAGGATAAAGATACGAAATTTAAACATGCATTTGTTTTTAGAGGAATTAGTGACATGAAGTCGGAACTAGGAAATCTCCATCTTCATCATTCTAATCTATACTAATTGGAACGGGCTGAACAGCTGCTGCTGGTCTATACCTATAAGTTTCTACTATAAATATCCTTCGAAGTACCCTCAGTCCGTCGGCTTGCGTCGATTCTAACTAATCGTCAGAGTTAAGTAAAAACGGGTGCGGCCGGTAGATGGATGGATGACCATTACCGGCGAAATTTATTGAATGTTTTCGTACCTTCATTAATATAGAGATATGTTACGCCTTGGATTTTAGTCGCTAGCGTTAGTAAGTAAACCTTGTCATGTCTTATGAACTACCATTACTTGGGTTGGCTAAAACCGTTCTCAACAACTCCAAGAGATCATTCCAGAAGGTGATCGAGTACTACATAAATAGTACTTTAGTCAATCTTGATCCCATCCCACTTGTTCAGAAATAGTAAGCTTTTACCTATTTACTAACAGCAAAGAACCACTCCTCTAACATGTTTAAGCCATAAGGCTCCAGGTTAATGATGACATATTGTAGACTAGTCAACCAGGAGACAATGGAAAGAAATAAAGGACGTTAATACTCACTCCTAACTGTGAGATTGACCCTGTCGATGTACGCTGTCTCGTTCTCAACGGAGCACTCGTACAGGCCTTCGTCGTCCACATTCACGTGCGAGAGAAGTAGACTGCCGTCTTTCTGTAACAATAACAAGTACATATTATGAACCACTTTTTTTAGGGCGAGCCGGAGTCAATTTAAAATGTCAACTGGTACCAAAAGGCTAACTTTGCAAAATTACAACTTCCATAATAAACACCCATATACCCAAATGGATCTATGAAAGTGCACACCTTCGGAAAAATTGAACCTTCTAAGCAAGTTTTACTAAGTTACTGCACATCACCTAGCACGACATACCCATTGACCGACACGAAAAATTGTAGTGTTAAAAATACTTTATGATCTTTCGTTTCCTGTACAATTTCAATAAAGATTTTCCTTTGCAAACTTCCGAATCCGACTATCGGTGGCATATCACTCCCATCACACCAGCATCATTTGCATTAACGCGTGATTTAATTCATCCCCAAGTGAATTCGGTTCCACTCCGATAAACATATGCAAATCTGATGATATTGAGTTTTAGGCCGAGGTCTTGTGTGGGAGCCTTGAACTGCGATCGATATTGGCGTGCTGGCGAGGTGGGTCGTCCATGTGGTGCTGGTAGCATGCTTTGTGTTGTGCATTTTACTTTACAGAGGACCAGCTCTGTTATGGAAATTTCACCATACTTCAGGTTTGGATTGAGCTCGATAAGATCACAATACTGATCTTAAGTAATACGTTAAAGCGTCATCTATTCTATTAGGATAGGATCCTATTTTTAGCTTCATTAAAAATCTTTTTCAAAACTACGTCCAAACGTATGCAAATGCATGGAAATGCTACTATTTTAATGAATACTTTGACCCAAAAAACCTGCAAAGTTTCAATGAAATAGTGTTGTTTTCTGCAAAATTGCTTGTATCATATACGTTTAACATTATGCGTTAACTTCAGAAGGAAAGTAGGTAACCAGGCAGATGAAAACTTTAGCACTACGATCACCACGTCGTATGAGAATGGAGTTTAATTACGCCAGTTGTTAATATAATCTTCAAGGTCTATTTGCATCCGAGGTATTTCGATTGTGCGGTCGACAAATGCAAATCCGGTGTAGTGTTTAGGCGTTGTAGAGGACCTTGAACACCGATCAATATTAGGGTTCATGACTTGCGTACGAATTATTGCATCTTGTAAATGACTGACTGTATTTGTCCATTAAAGTATTATTTCACTAAATATTGTATCCGAAATTTTAGCTTCTTCTCTATGAGTCTCTTTCAAATTCTAATTTAAGTGTTGTAGTCTTGTACTCCTAATATTTATTTGTACGTATCTAAAGTCATTTAAACTTAACTACTATAACCTATTTAAGCTTTCATACCTTAAAGTCAATTTGTACTGTCCTTGTACCTATTTCAATCTGTAAATGTTTATTCGAGGAAAAGGGCAACGAAGGTGTCCCGAACGAGGGCCGACGGTAAACTTGTTAAAGTTCGCGATACTATGATCGGGTAGAACAAACTTATGTAATAAATACACAAATCTCGTCCAGCTGCTGTTGCTAAGCGATTTTTACTTTGCCAATATCATAAAACTAATAACAGGAAGCTTATTTAATACAACACAACAGATTGTTTGGCGTGAACGTCACAAGAAAAAGTTAGCATAGCGGAGCTAAGCCTATAGACAAATGCCCTCATAAATGCCCTTTTAACACTCACGCCAAACGCTATCTAAAAATGTACGGGAATGACATTAGGCGCGGAAAAAAAGGCGTCGTTTATGTCAGTCCCATACATTTATAGATAGCTTTACGCGTGAGCGTTCGAAGGAAAGATTCTCCACGAAGATTACGTTTGTCACTGAAACTAAGAGGCTACGAGACTGGTTATAAAGGGACTTTTTCTAGCAGTCGTAGCCGGGAGCATTCAACGTACGAGATCGCGTGGACTGCTCAAGCTGCACCACTAGTTATAGGATTGAGTACAGACAGCATTCAAAGCTAATTATGTGGTTCGTATATTTCTAAGTAAGAAAACGTGTTGGACATACAAATTTCAAACACTTTTTTGTTAAACGTGGAATATATCCTGAGGTATGCGATTCATATCTATCGCATTCCTTATTCCTGTACGATGTAGGGTGGCGATCATTACCATAAAGCCATTTCAAATGGGCCGCATTAACCCGCGAAGTGCGCTCGTACTTCACTCGATGCATTATGCACGGCCACGACTTCATCGAGTATCGATTCAGTTGCTGGCTCGCTGCGAAGCTGTAATGTTTTCGCTTCTCATATAGAACACAATTTACTGACTACAGACTCAGTTAGACCTTGAAGCAAGTTGCTTCAAACAACTTTGAACTGCTGTAGGGTTGCCACTGACTAATGAGCTTATTGATTTTTGACAGTAGCTGGAGTGGTTAAATAACAATTTGCGTCTGATTTCAGTTAAGATTTAGCTCTATTTGTGGACTTCTATTTACTCACCATTTCTTCCTTCTGAATATGAGCCTATAGGGCCATTCAAGCACACATATCACATAAGCATAAGGTGGGGGAGGGGGGGAATTGTGGCTTAAAACGTAAGAGTTTTACTTGATACCCAAAAACGTCAGAAGGTATAGATAGCCCTTTGACAGAGAATTGACGTTGACTGTAACATCTAGGTACAAGCCAGACATACTAGTCAAATTTCGACAATAAAGCGGTCCTCTCGTAAAATTAAATAACACCATATTTATATGCCGTTATCTTAAAAGTTATAGCAATTCACGCAGTTCTTAGAGTGATGAATGAGAAATGTCAACATATAAATGCCGTTGGATCTTGAATAATGCATACATAAATTGAACGGGAAACTTGAAATGAATTCAATTTCCCCCAAGCGCAGGTGAGATGATAAACTGGGGCCTAAATACGAATTTGGGTTACACTACTTGAAACTTGGTACAGGTTTTAACAAGAAAAACTTTTAGCAACGATAGACGCTACAATATTACGAGAGAAAACACGGCAATGTTCCGTAAACACTCCAACAAGGATACTAGCCGAGTGTTTCTTTTTTCATATGTGTGGCTCTTTCAACCCCGCTCTCTTTAAGGATCCATTCCGGAACAGGATTCCTGATGGGAATACCAGACGTGTTCTTTAGTACCACATTTTTTTATTCATTGATTACTATTGGCGAGCTTATACACACTTCAATTGGCGACATCATATCATAACCTAATTTACTGCAATACCGTTTAAACTTTCATGGTATTAACAACAAATCTCTGGCGAATTTTCGTTGTGTAAAGTTTTAAGTGTTGTATCTGCGTATTCTGCGAAGGACAGAGTTGTAATGTGTTGTTTTCAAACCATTAATCAAGGTGATCGAGGTAACAGGTTTCATAACAGAATTAATAACACAATTTATTGATATGCAGCACAATTGCATACTAATATTGGGCGATACCAACAAAACTCGTTTTGATACTAAATGTCTTGTTTGCAACTTATTTTATAAAAGTCTAGACTAGTATTAAATGGCGCGACCTATTTGACATGATAGTTTATAATTTTATATTTCTGTTGTCTGAAAGATTTTGAAAGAAGCTAAGAAAATTTTAAGCTGATATATAGGATGTTCTGATAAATTATGGTAATGATAAGTATTTCCACCTCAATTGGTCTTGTTCTCAAGACTTGAATCCATGATCAAACTTTATTCTAATATTGTTTGTACTGAAAAACCATAGAACCAAGCGTTAGATTCTAATAAAAATAGTGGTTATAACCATACTTATTGTTCCTAACGCAATTATAATTTTAGCTGGAATAAGATTATGGTAACGCATCATGACTGGCATTCTATTAGGGATGTGCCATAAATCTTTCGCCAGATAAACCGAACTTTCTCAAACGGGAGGGAATCGAGAATAACATCGAAATATTTTTTCGATTTCATATTCATACGAGTTCACGATTGTGACGTCCTGAGCAGCATTTTAATAAATTTCGTGACCCTTTCCCAGATAGAATTACTGCGGTCCATTTGGTCGATAAGACAAATTTTCTTCAAATAGGACTCTAAATCCATTTTTCCCTCCGAGAGGTCCTAATACGGATACGGATTGTAGATGAAATGATAATTCCATCCATAAATTTTCCCATGCAATGTTTGGCTCCGTTTCTCATTACTCTGTGTGGCTTAAACTTCTCTCGATATTATATTCAAGAATAAGTCTCTAGGTTTTCTAATGATTCTAACCTTTATTTTGATATCAATCTAAAAAAAAACATTACTTTCAATAAAAATATGTTTTATGTAGGAATACGTATGCTAGAATTATTTAATACCTATCAACCCTGCGTGCATTTAATTTCAATTTTCTCGTAAAGAAAAGACTCTTGTTCAATAATACAACGTCCAATCAAGAATTATTGCTCCGCAAAAAAAGAAACAGCGGCGCTCGAATCGTCGCTCGCACTCGTTGGGGCTTAACTTTTTGCGCTGTCTTTAATTGCTACGACGAGGAAATGTTGCTGATTATACGGCATAATTTGAAACGGCATGTATTTTGCAAAAGGAGCTGAATTTCATTTCATAACTCTTCGTAGCGTCATATAGACATTTTACAGTTGAAAGATTTTGGCGCACACTATAACAAGTTGACCTAAGTTTCCCCATTACTGTAAATAGTGTTAATGTGTGCGTGATTTGTCAAAAGTGTAAAATTTTAGCAGTGATAAAAACCAAGTTTTCGTCTGAAAAAGATGTCACGCCAAATTATTATGTAAACTATGGCCAATACTAGAATCCATTCTTACTCGAGGTTTGCACACTTAAAAAATGATGGGATCTCATGTTGAGCATATAGAGCAAGGATTCTAAATCTAACGCTACACGCCTTGATCCTACATGCCCTAAATCTATGAGCCCTAACTTCACAAACTTTTTTCCTCAGTCAAAATAAGTATTTTCGCCCAAAGACAAATACAAAAAAAAACAATTTATACAACAAGTATAAAGTTAACAATACCATAGCGTAGTAAAACAGAGACAAAAGCCAAAGATCAGAGGTCAATTGTCCAACAAAGACAGTGTACCGGAAGGGGCCCTATCACCGACAGTCTTCAGCCGTTCTTCCCTCTATAGGCATTGTTCAGTTACCGACCGAGATTCCCTCATAAAACTTTTCCATGATCGAGCATTGTTAAGATGTACTCTTTATACATATAATAACGTACCGTATTTCAACCTGTGTTCAAACAGGTAGCGAATTTAGGAGTGCATCTTTTGAACAGTTCTCCCTACCTATCCACCTAACTGGAACTCATTAATTACTCTAACTTCTGAAGTTAACTTTAGTAAAGCAGATTCCTATTTAATTAAGCAGGATTTTTAGTTTTTTCCCGCTTATCTATTAAACAGTAGTAATGAGAATCTTAAAACATTAAACAAACTTCATCAGCAAAAGCTAACAAAAGCTGTAGATCTTTTTCATGTTCTTTTCTTCTCTTCACATATTTGACGAGTTAGTTTGCTGGAGTGAGGGCTACAAGGTTATATTTGCCATATTTAACAAACACATTTAGTATAAAGTTATATTTGTCAACTGTGCAAGTTTGTAATGTAGGTTTGCTCATTTAGGTTAGGACCAACTTTAAAATTAACGCAGCTACGCAGGAGTCAGGATCGCAATTTATTCGTGACGTCAGGTCACGTCAAGTCATCAATCAATCACGTCATGTCAACTCGGTCCTCGCTCGTTTGGGAACGATGACTCGTCAGTAAAGGGACTGACTTCTGTCGCATTGCGTTGCCCCGGTCATCTTCCACCGATAAACTATTTACTGCCGCCGTAAATCAGGCGAATAACAGTTTACGGGTGAGTACAAATTGGATCATTCGATTGAAGGAATATTGTGACGTCAATGGTATATCAAATCTCATCTCTGGGGAATAAAGTCGTAAAATAAACATTACGTTAGATTAAGGCTGTTAAAGGCTTCATCATAAACTTGACGGGTATAGCTTTGCCATGTCTATCCGTTCGTCTTGGGCCTGGGTCTTAGATCTTTAGTACAGTCGCCATCAGATATATAGAAGCGGGCGAGGTCCTCAAATATTTCGGAGCGTCTTTAAATTTCAATAAATTCGTCACACTACATAAGGTCAATAACAAGAGAATGTGCAACTTGCCATAAATATAGGAGCAGTCATTTTTCAATAAATTCGGAACGCACAACTAGAAATTCAGTACAATTGCAAGAAACGTCAATAATATTTGACTTAATAAGAATAATTTTGAAGTATCGAACTCATCTTAAGAGTTTTCACGTGAAAGATAATTGGCTACTTGACAGTTGTTGAAATCTATATTAATAATTTTGTGCAGGGGTACGGTAGACTCGATCGAAACCTTATATGAATAACAAAACATAAAAAAATAATGATTTCGAGTCGACAACATATATTCGCAAAATTCGGATTGTGGAGTATTTCGTTAAATTGTTATGGCACTGACAAACAAATCGCAGTCGTCATTTTAGTTAGATGACAAACGTTCCGTTTCACATATAAATAAAATGATCTGTCATGAAACTTATGTGCCAGACGAAATTTTACACGAGCGAAGCCGCGGGGAGAGCTAGTAAGATTTGAAGTTTATTCTATATACGATAGCTTTTAGCCAAATAATAATTATGCCATTTTTGTTTTGAATTAAAAAAAATTGTAACGGGTATAAAATAAACTTTAACACATTTTAAAATACATTTTCAAAAACAGTCAAATAGCCAATTTAAGAAGTAGGTTATTTAACAAATACACCCTGATACACCAATAATTTATTTCTTTATACAATGTAGAGAAAAACAATACAGAATACATCGTATTGAAATAAATGTTCAAGGTATATTTTCTATAAATGTTTACATGTTTATGATCACCCTGCCTGCGTCGATATCTTTGACGATCTGTGTGTTCCGATATTTTTGATGTGTTGTGCGTTCCGAATTTATTGAAAAATGACCGCTCCTATATTTATGGCAAGGTGCACATTCTCTTGTTATTGACCTTATGTAGTGTGACGAATTTATTGAAATTTAAAGACGCTCCGAAATATTTGAGGACCTCGCCCGCTTCTATATATCTGATGGCGACTGTACTAGAAATCTGTATTTCGGCATCAAATGCCATGATTTATTTAAATCTTGGGTTGATATTTTAAAAGACTATTTTTGAACAAACAACACCAATGCTGTGAGTCACTGCAAGTAATGGGGGACTAGTACTCATTGAACACGTACTCATACAAATACAGAGTCATTCAAATATTAATTCGTAATCAGAATCGAATACATTTCCAACTGAATTCACAGCGAACAATAAAGCTGCTTTACTCCTATTAGAAGTAAATATATCGAAGCTATACAACGGCTGATTCGTAATCAAAGGATAGGAGCAAGTAACACTATCTTAATTAATCAAAGTTAACCCATTACCGCCCCATATATTGGACCGTCTCTAGTATACGGGGTGGCTTTTGTAATGAGGGAGGATAAATTGATTCAGGCCAACACTCCCCACAAATACGGTTTGGCAACCTCCATACAGGTACTTTTACGTTAAGGACATAGTGGAGAAAATTTTCACAAAGTTCTTATTTGGTTTTTCCTTATTTTTTATTACAGAAAACCCTGGGTAATTAACCCAGACTTACACTGGGTACCAGCTACCTTAGAAAACGGTGATACAAATGGCACCTTTCAAACCAAGAAGTCGAATGGCTCAAAAACGCTCACTGTTGTACGAAACCAAACGTGGGAGCTGCGTGTTACTGTATCTTCGAACTAAATCTTTCTGAACGCTCATTGGCAGCTTTACTAATCTTTTCTAAAACCTTTTTACTGCGCATTACAACGTAAAGTTTAAACTTTTACAATACATTGCACCGACTACGACCCTGCAATAAAAGCAACTCGCTGACACCATAAACCGCAGTTTTAGTGTTACCTGACCGTACGCCTAGCAAGACAATGTAACCCTAATAACTTACTGGCCATAAATTGTTTACAGCCGGGAGCACTGCTACAGTTACAGGTAACTACATACTTCAGGAAATAACTACATACTTGTTTAAGTGGAAGTATAGAACAACAGTACTGATAGTAGCAGGCTTACTATAAAAGTATTGCTTAAATCTCACGATCTCAATTCCTATCAAGTTAATGCTTTCTTACGCTTTCATCTTGCTTTTGATTTGTTGTAAAAAACAAGGTAATTTAATTCGTTTCCAATAAAGATTCGGATGAACTTTAAATTTTTCATAAAAATTTTTTTTTTCTAGATCATCAGTCACATTACATGCCAGTTACATGGATCACATTATCCATCCATCTAACTCCGACTTTGCAGCGTCGTCAGAAAACTTAGCGACAAATGTCTAACCCAGAAACGTAAAAGGGGTTACATCGTTGTTGGTCTGACCAATGAAAATTTCAACAAACAAAATTTAACGTCAAACATCAATTCATATCGCACACTCAATCGCTATAAAATATAAACACTCGTCACTGATGGGGTTTTAACGACTTCAGCTATAGAAGAGCCATTACATAGTTGTAACGACGTAATTATGCTCATCTCGTTGAAGTATGACGACATTTTAGCGCAGATAATGTTGTGCCGTATCATTGATACCTGACCAAATAATGAATTTTACAATTTAAAAGGTTCAGATCTGAAATAATCTGGATATTACTAACATTTAGACTTTTTGAGACTAAAGAAAGAACATCCTTGAACAAAATTATAAATTCCCTTACACCGACGTGTCCGATGTCAGAGATTATACACAATAACAAACAATTCGAGAACCAATTCAAAAATATCCCATGAATTGTTGTCTCAGCAGGTAGTTCAAATTAGGATCAACCAACTCTCATTCGGCAGACAGAGTTATACGGTGTCGTAAAAGAATAAGATAAAGGTTAGTCTATACATTCTATCCAAATCGGATAATAGATTTCCACCGTTTCAGGGCATAATGAAAGGTCGTGCTATTATGAACACGTCACTGTTCAAAGCTAACGTAGTAGAATCCATTGATCACTCGGAAGGTTATGCAAAGGACCATTAGTGTCAGTCGAATATTCACTTGTTGAAAACCATCCAAGTAAGACATGAAGCGTAGTTAACAGTTTACATTGGATGAGATATGAGTTTGGCCGAGTTAACTAACTTTTGACTAAGCTTAGAAGCGTCACCCGAAAAAACCAATTTAATAGGGCCTTCTGTGCTAATAGGAATACTTTATTTTAAAACAAAACAGAAATTGATTTTAATGATATCCGTTAAAAATTCTTAGTTACCTAAGATGACGTCAAAAGAAATCTAAGCTTATAGCAGGGCTTAAGTCGGCTTCTAATCTTAAGTGGTGAAATATTATCTACTGAAGCTTTAGGTGTACCTTAACTCGTATCAAGACCAATCAATATTTTAGTGAGTTTAACGCATACTGAAGGGGGTTTGACAAATATAAAAGGCAATAAAGAGACCGCTGTCGCATAAGCGTGAGTCACGTGCAAGGGCGTCTGCCATTCGTTATGTACGCACCCTCCAGATTTGGGATGACTCACTGTTGTCTCTTTACTGCGAATACGAGAACACATAAAACAATTTACATTTGGATAAGGTGTTTTGGCAATAAACAGAGCTTCAGTGCCAAACAATATAAACTATTTACGCCATTAAATCACCGGCAACTATTTATATTTCCAATAGATTTTGATAAATACAAGTCAAGAAAACCACAGAAGAATACGGGAATAATTCTGAAAGAATATCGTTCAGACTATCAGATTCATGGAAACCAAGAAATTTTCCTGTATTCTCTCTATTACATGAGTAAGTTAAGCGGTCTCTATTAGAAAACAAATAGCGTGCAAGAACTTAATTAACCACTTAATACAGAACAAAAGTACGACTCACTTGGGGGTTTAATATAAGCTTTATTAAACCTTAAGTTGGGTACTTAATAACAAAAAATTGTGGCGCGTGATTCACGTGGGGGGCGTCGCTCGTCTAGCCTCCAGTCTGCCCCCCTAGAGATTGGATGTGGTCTGATACATTGTGTGCCTTCATAGACAAATTGAGGGTGTCTGATCTGTACCGGGAACGTAGAGTGACAAATAGCGAGGGAGACGGTAGACAATAAGATAACAATAGGATGCGTCGCCTTGAAGCACGTGTATGCGTGAGTGCTAATACGTCTTTTATTGCGGTCTTCATACAGCACTTGATATTAGTACACGATCCTTTTCTTATTCCTATTTTTTGTTTTCTAAGCTATAGCAAGCTTATATAGTACACATGCGTGATTGAGATTTTACCACAGATTTCTTTTCCTATTTTCAAAGGGATCATCATTTTCATAAACTTAAGTATGTTTAAAAAGTATGTACTTTCTCCAAAGTATTGAGTGTTTAACTTATTAATTTAATGTCATTTATGATTAGTTGATGGGAGACGATTCTTGAGACCTCACGTATTAGCGACAGATTGTTGACAATTTTGATAGGATCCACACGATTTAATTTGGAGTGATTGAATGAGATTAAACTACCGTTAAATTACAAAAAGAAAGCGTATATGATAATATTTATTGTTCTAATATTACTTTAAAATCATACACCCTCTAGATGGATAAAAACTTCAATACAAGAGTACAAAAACTTCAACATCGTAATCCTATACCGCATTTTGTTTCGACGCCGCTGGAGGGTGTTCAACTGTTCAAGATCGCATTATCTACGAGCCGCCCTCTACTCCTTAGGAAATCTCGTTTTCACTGAGATGCAGATTGGATCAGCGCTACTACATTCTCTTTTAAATTTATTGAACATAGCTGTATTGAATAGCTTTTCTATAGCTCGATGATAGCATTGGATCTACGTTTATTCATATATTCATTATACGAGAATATTTATGAAAACAAATTATTAATTATTTAGTTCAGCTTTGCGTTAAGTAAAATAGTACTATTTCACGCTATTTGCAGTGAACACGTTAACATTTTACTTGATTTTATGAACACTACACGACATATGATTTTATGTTACTTAATGGCCCATTTTCCTAACTAACCTAGCAGTAACTGTAATTACGTTATCCCTCACTGCGGTTAACGCTCAGTTTATTTCTGTATTAAAACATTGTAATCGTTCATTTAAATATTTTACTGTTTAAGTTAGTTAAGCAGCAAGAAATAAAAGAAAGTTATCGAGGCCTTGAATTTGGCCGTCTATATCATTCAGTACAAGTCTATCAGGAACAAAATTGCAGTATCGGTGACTTACATAATTCCCTATCAGCAAACTTCTGCTGACTGCCGATTCTTAAATCGAATTAAATCTACGGCTTAAACTCATTTGACGTACATCCGGGAAGATCGACGACGATCATCGTGTCTCTGACACATGCCTATTAGCACGCGGTACTGGGAGTGATCGGTTTATCGTCTATTAATCACGATCGTGTTATTGACAACTCGGAATAGGGAATCGGAGAGAACTTTGCATCGGATTTTCCTGTATTTACATTAACATTTCCTGACTGCTTCGTTGCACAAAAGGACATCAGGCAATTTTCATACATTGTTGGTCTAAAAACGTTAATTTAAGGGCTATATGACCTAGCTATTGGAAGTATTCTTAGTTCTAGCCGCGCAATTTTTTTTAGAACAGAATGTCTGATGTCCTTTGTCTGTCATACATTCTTAGTCTCGTACTAATCTGGTAACTGACTTCTCAGCTAGTTGGCCTTTGAAGCTACCATTAAATTGTATGATAATATTTGTCACAATCCAGACATACCTCCAGCCTACGTAAACCAATCGATCTAATTACGTCATCACACCGTCTCATGAACTAAAGGCCAACGAGAGACAGCTTCGCTTACGTAATGCGATCACAAATGAAAACAAGTTCAGGGAAGGTTTGTAACCAAATTATCGCTAACTAGATGTTTTATCACAATCAAATGACTATTACGATTGTTGAATAAAATAGAAGGAACCTGCAGTTTTTGACACAATTGACAAAGGACCAGACGAACCTAATTGTAATACCATCACGATCGCAGATGAATTAGCATCCATATCTACACCAACTAGGGTCGATTCAAATATAAGTGACTAACACAAATAAGCAGTACCTAGTCACGCGCGTCGAAGAGAAAATTATAATACCAGTAATAATAATTATCTATTGTTTACAAAACATACGAATGAATATTGAATTTCCACTGGTCAGAGGACGGGAACAATTTTAATAACAAAATCTTATATTGAAGGTGTCGCTGCAAAACGTAACGTTCAAAGTTTCAAAGCTGTCGAGAGTTTCACACTTTATTGGGAGAAGTTCGCTTGCAACGCTTTTCTTGCTGAACAGTTTTATATTCTCGAAACGTGTGTTGCAAAGTTTATTACTTAACTTTAAGTACCTGGTCGTTAAGCGTAGCAGATTCTAATATACATATTTAAGCAAGTCATCATTTTTATTGAATGAAGGAAGATTATTAGATTTGATGTTGCATGTCTTCTAATCTCAGACACTATATGTAATCAGGTAGCTCCTTATTTTCTTCGAAATTCTTGTAGAAGATTTCTTACTATTTAGGTTTGCAGTAAGGATATTCGGAATAGAAATCCACAGTAAGACATATTTGAAACATTAATTGAAAGCACGACTGCTATGGATATTAAATAATTCCTGGTACCTTATTTGCTCGTATAGAATCTTGACTGATGAAACTCATATCTCAAACTTATGAAGTTCAAATCACTTTCCCGCTCAAGGGATCGAACACTAAATTTAATATTTCGTGTCATTGAAAGCGGATGGAAGCCTACCCAAAAACGCTGCGTAATATTAGAGCATTAGGGGGAAGCCGGCTTTATATTTCAACATCAGCAAACTTAGTCCTCCAACCCCGCTCTCTGCTGGAGTTTTAAATCGTTTTGTGTTTTTTTCCTTCATAAAGCGTAATTTATAAACTTAAGCTGATTTATTTCGTAAATGGAAGGTGTTCAAGGAGAATCTTTGAGCGTTGGGTTGGAGGTGTCTTGGCGCGATGCCCGCGACGCTACTCGTTTATAAGGCCCCAATGTTGTATCGTCTGCTACCTACGTGTGCAGTGGAAGATATTAAACTAGCTTCTTGAATTATAGGTATTTAAAAAAAAACTAAGGTATGATATTTATGAATATGACAACATGAATATATAAATTAATCATCAGATACAGCAAAACAGATACTTCAGCTTAATATTGTAGTGTACACAGGGACATTTTCAAGTATGATTCGAAGACCTAATCTAATGACACCTTTTAAAAATCCTTCAAAATGTTTCTTCTAGAGAGCGTGCCAAAGAATTTGCTCAGAAAACATTACCTCCTGGCGTAATCTAGTAAAAATTTGAATGTCATTAATCCTAAAATGAATGATTACACAAGCAAACACTCATGCAAAGTGATTGTAACATCTGTATCAATTATCAACGTAAAAGTACCGCACTTAGGGGAATGGGAAACGGATGGGGGAGTCATGTCTTCCCTGTCGAATCAATGTGGTACTGACGCTAACACGAGATGATCGCATATCCTCATCATTCAACTGATAAAACATCGATGGAGATGATTCTGCATCTCTATTTGAAATTTAAAAATATTATGTAGAAGATAATGACTTCATAATTATGTTAATTTATGTAAAACATTAATTGATTGTTGTACATAATCGTACTGATAGTGGCCAATAGGGCCAAAAATAATAATTGAGGATAAATAACAGTACTTATTATAATTTAACAAATTACGTCCCGATTTCGTTCAGTGGATGACCAATAACTTATTATAACATTGAATAACGTAAATGAATTGACGCGTCAAAGTATTTTTAATTGAACTTGAAACATGGATATAACCCCGAGGATATAAACCTCGGGTCCCAGCGGCACAGGCGGAATTATATTGTATATTGCTTGTTGTTATAAAATAGACTTAGCGTTGATCAAGTTAAGTTCCAATTTACTATAATGGAACAAGCGTATTTGAATTTTTTGCTTCACATTAAATTATTGATAACAATAACTGCAGAAGGTATTCGCGTATCTCTGTCAATGGTTTTGACGAATATCTCGTAGACGACAGGCAGGTATGTAGCTTGATGACAGTAATAACACGATTAAAATAGACGGCACAAAGCGTTGTAAAATAAATTACTAAGTTAGACCTACTCGCAGCTTACAGAAGTTAAATAAAATGCATTACAAACTGCGGTAACTTGGTTTGCTAATGTAAACAACTTTTTATACTCTAACCAGATAAGCAATCAAGAGGCTAATGTTTGGATAAAATAAAGCTCATTTTCCCTTGAAGAAATTATGTGACAATGTTACGCTTTCACAGATTTAATCCAGACGCTAAATAGTTTCCTATTAGGTGTACTGAGTGTTTCTATTCTTCTCCATACCTCCCTCCCATTAGTGCTCATTATCATTAATCTACACAGAGCTGTGACGTCAATGTTGCGTGTCACGCCGATCCCAGTCTGAGGTTAGTATAGAAAATGAGAAACAATTAATGAGACTTACATTACACAATTTATTAAATCTCCTTGAATGTTTTCATGTCAATAATGTAACATTTATTTAATAAAATTCTGTAATATACTCGTAATGTAAATGAGAGTAATATAATGTGATATGGTTTTTTGAAGGTTTTGTTATACGCGTAAGAACGCCTGATGAAAATGCCAAGGAGTACGACGTGTAATTTTTATTATGCACAGGTTTCCTGAACGAAAATCAGGACAAGTGGTTGTAAAAAACTCGCAAAATATAGTTTATAAAAAAACATAACTAGTGTATAGAGTCATAAAACATAACTACCTTGATATGTCAGTATTTTCTATATAAAGGATTATTCATAGAATTAGTGTTAATTATTCTAAGGGATTATTGTAGTCTTACGTTCAAAAAGCGTTCAAACAACTGCAATGAACTTCGTCACCGCTGTCAAGTTAAGTCGCGCTAGGAAACGTCAAGAATGCCGGCTCAAGGCCGCCTCTACAGCCAACTTTCGATATTTATCAACCTGATAGTTTTTGTGACCGGCACGTAAATAAACATCTCCATCAACCTTGGAATATTTGAAGTGTTTTTGTATTTTTTATGCTCTCAACCGTAAACTGAGTAAATGAAAGATTCGAAGATTAATTTTAGTCTAGCTCACAGTCTGATGACTGTAACTAGTGTCTATCGTAAGGTAGGAAATGAGTAGAGTAACCGCAAGTACTTTCAGTACAGGAAGAGGGTCTGATGGGCAATAAGTTGAGTATAGAGTGCATATTATGCCTTTTGAATTGATTGATAAAGTTAGATAGATAGTTGGTGACAGATCTGTCACAATGCTGTCTGCCGATGCTTTTACCGAAGTAAAAGATAAAACCATAGTCTAGGGTGATAAGGAGAAGTAGGTAATAATAATCCTCGTAGGATCCATTAAAATTGTTGGGAAATTCTAGGTCTTGTACAAAAGACCATCGCACGCTTTGTAGAGAATGTAGAACTCGGAGACACGAAACAGGAACTCGCTTATGTAGGTCGCAATTTCGCAATCTTCCCTTTTCTTTGGCTTGAAGTAGTCTATTATGCTCCAGGCGTGATTTAGGACTGCATCTGTACTACTTGCATCCATTTGCCTTATACTTAAATTGTACAAGCTGAGATAGGTGATTTGGAGCACGCATTTTTAGAATTGAAATATTACTTCTTTCGCTGGAGGAAAATGTAGTAAGAAAATCTGCTCAGCTGAGAGTTATTGAAGTTTTTAATGGCATTCGTAAGTTACACAAAACCATTATCAATTCAGCTTTAGAATGTGTACAGAAAGAATAGACCAGACCTCTTGTAAGCCAGTTATGGAATGATGAAATGATTGGAAAGGAGTTTATCATTGTCGTAACTCAATACTGTCTCGCTGATGGACTCGGGTCTCTTCTCAGTGTGAGAAGAAATGAAGTTACTATTTCGTAACATTCGATGATTTACAACCAGAGGGCTATAAGGTTCAAAATACCTGTAAACCAGTATGTACAGTCTCTAAATATAACCTGATTTATTAAAGAGTACGCACGAAGTTCGGAAACTCCCAGACACAATCGATGTGAAGTGCGTATCGCTCGTGACAATGGCAAGCTTTTAATAAAACAGACACTTACATATACGTCTACAGGTCTAGACATATGTTGCCACTTCAACAACTGTGAAGGATTAAAGGTCCTTGAAGTCGGTCTTTTAACACGTGGATAGACTGAGGGACTTTCGAAAAAACTTACGCGAAGTTTTTTAGACACTTTGAAGAAAACCTTGGTTAAGTTTATGGTTATTAGTGACATATAATAAAAACTAGCTGACCCGGCGAACCTTGTACCGACTCAGCATCAATAAAAAAGCTGAATTTTCTTCCTGTTTACTCACCTTCTAAATCTTCCCAGGACTTCCACAAATAATTTAAAACTAAAATTAGCCGTTCTTGAGTTTTAGGGAGACTAAGAACAGCAATTGATTTTTATATATAAGAAGAAGAAGATTGTAACGAGCTCGATAATATTAGGTATACGAAAGAAGCAGATATATACGCGCTTCGGCGTGAAGACACGAAACCTTAAGGGCTTTTTTCTTTGGTATATGAAGGAGATTATCGTAAAGACGATAAAGGAGCATGAAATGTAGCGCGGGACACTTTTTGCGGTTGTTTACTTAGGACGTAACATAGCTATGTACTTTCAAAAACAACATTGAAAAAGCTTGAATATGTCCACCAATTTGTTAAAATGAAATTAAAAGAAAATATTTCATTTTGTTTGTTAGTATTTTATGCGCTAGAATGTCATTAAAGTCAAAAAGAAGAGATTTCTTTTTTATTAATTACGTTGAGACCACAATACATCGTCTCGTTAAACAACTTGAAATTCAGCTCATACAGAAACAAATATACAAACAACTACTTCAAACACAAATTATTACAAACAAAACGAATATAACAAACCATTATGACAAACCAACGAGTGTCACATAATTAAGTTATCATAAATTACCACGAGTGGATCCGTACAATGGACACGTAATCAGGTCATCAGCCGAACCGCATTTCACAAGTCTAGACCGCAAGCGTGTTGCGGTTAGGAGGGGTAAAGCTTAGGTTACCCGTTAACGGTTTTCATTACCCGACATATCAATTACAGCTACGAATTTATAAATTACTGTAATATAAATTGCAATGAGTCATTAAAATTTTATCAACTTAATTGATCATTTAAGAATTACTGTTGGATTTATATTGCAAGATACGACAAAATTATGTTAAAGAGATATAATGAATGAATCTTATGAAAACTGAACGATGTGTTTAGACTAAGGCTTTTTGTGCATTCAGATCAGAAAAATATTTTGTTAATTTCTTAAATAAAATCAACATACATTAATTTAGTTCTTTATCAACAAGTTCTGTAGACACGTTTTCATTTGATTTGTTAATTATAATTAATCTTTTAACTCAATGAAACACCTATAATGATGTTACAAATTCCAAACATTTTTCAAAGATTTTTATCAAAGAGCTTGACGTACAAGGCCTAGCGAATATCAAAATTTAAATGAATGCTTTTGATATCTTCCAAAAACATCCGCAAGAACAATTACGAATGAAAACTTCAAACGCGTTGCATTGAAAGAGTGAAAAGAGTACGTTTTAACATAGTTGATGAAAACGTCGCTGGTATGAAAAGTTACGTTGTGTTCATTTAGGAAACGGAACGAATTTAAGTATACGACTGAAACTACAGTCATTACGAGAAATGGACTTTAGCGGCAGCTGTTACGGAAAAAATGGTCAAGTGTGAAACGAAGTAGCGTTGAGAGGGGTCCTTATTATAAATCTGATGAACCTTAAATGCCTTACGTTTTCTTACGCGTGAATTGAGTCACCTCGATTTTAATTGATGTAATTATATCACCTCTAATTTTTCAAGTAGTTTTTGGAATTTAGCAAGTTCGCGTCATTTGCTATGAACGAAAGCCTTGCGAGGAACTTAACTGAAACAGCAAACTTAAAAGTCTCGATCGAATAGAACGTTTTGTAAGTTACGCAAAGGGTATAAAAGTTCTCCAATTTATCGGCTCTACGGATCTCTGACAATTAAGGAGTTACGGAGGAACGCCAAGGAATGGTCACGACATTTGATTTATTCAGCCGCGATCCCCACAGGAAGTTTGCCTGGAAGGCGCAGGGTGGAGTTACATTAATTTACCACTGAACTACTAAAGTCATTTAGATCAATTTTTCACAACGCATCGGTGACTTGCATTGTTTATGAATGAGTTATGGCTGCGGTTGTAAAAGCTCTGTCCGTTGTACTATTGTTCACGTTTTAACAAAACCGTCATTCAGCAGAAAATGTTAAGGATTCGTAGCCTCGTCATGCTAATCCATAAATGGTGAACATTAAAGGTAGAATCTAAACTTCAGTTCAAACCAATCTATTCCCTTTCATGTTCCTGTTAAAGATGTCTATTGCAATCAGTCATTCGTAATCGAATTAATGCTTAGATTTCTCGGGCATAGTTGTAAAGTGAAAACATTACGAGTATCAATGAAATTTTACTGTTCACATTACGAGTATCAATGAAATAAATAGACAGCGACGACTTAACAATGACGACTCGTCTGCTCTTTAAGATAACAAAGTCAATATTAGTATCGGCTTTAGTAAAATTACTCGAGGACTAAATAAATAAAGCCTTCTCTCAAAAACTTGAAATTATTTATCCGTGATGTCAGCAAAATTTTATAACTTTAAATTGTAAAGTCTGCTATTTTTACCTCCGCACGGATGGAGTCATAGCAGAGAATTCAGTCTGCGGTCGCACGCAACATTAAAAACGGCAGGGTTGGTTCTTTTGTTGTCGTGTTTCTCATTTCAATGGCATGAGACATAAAACAAACTTTATAATAAACTATTTATTTAAGGAAGGACACAAACTTACATCTAGCTTTTATGTAAGTTTACGTGGCCGTATATTGCCATCTTCAGAGTGGTTCTCATCTTTCTGCATATCGTTAGCCATAGCTAATCAACTTTAAGCAGTTGCGTAAGGTGCTACCGCTATGCACAAGTAGTTTGAACTTTTGAAGCAGGTGATAATACAATCGCACTTGACAACTGCTTGCGGCCAGTGGTGACTGAACCAGGTCATCTATGATCATGGCTAGGCTATCTGTTAGAAAAAAATAATAAACAAGCGTTGCTTGACAAACAAAACAATAACGCTGCCTAATATTGACACCACTTAAGACAATACAGATCGGTTACTATAGATAAAATTGAAGTTTATAACGGCAACTGTCCAAAAGCTCAAGCTATATTTGTTGAGGTTTCGAGTGAAGTGTTTCAAACTATCGAAACACGGATAACCTCAAACTTTGTTGTTTGGACACTGCAAAATGTTCCAGTTTGCCGTTGTAACGGCTTTTCGCGAATTAATAAATAGCATTGCCAAAGTGGACTGTGAAACGTAGAATATATGAAGCCACAACTTTGGAAGTTCGAAAACAATTACAAATTGCTGCGTTAGGAATACTTGTAGGTAAATTATTCGAATGTCTGCAGTACTAAGCTGGGTCCAGTCCATTAGTATGTCTACTGGTGACTACGGGTATTTCCTCTAACTGAAGAGGTATAAAGCCTACTTCGTCATGCAGCTTTAATGCGGATTGGCAGAGATTAGAAGTCAAGCGGAGTGTTAGAAGTCCGAAAGTCCCCGCTTGTTTGCGATTATTTAATAATAAGAAAAGAGACTAGGGAACAAGGAGTCCTAAAGTGGAATTATGATTATGTGAGTAAATTTTATGATAAGAAACACTAAAAAAATTGTGACTATCTACGGCTATTCAAACGTAACTAAAATCGATCTAGTTAATTAGACTATTTAGAGTGAAAACGTAACTTTGGGTTGCGGTTGACGTCATACATCGCAATCTTTTAGCTTCGTAGGAAGCCTTTGTGAGGCATAGGAACTTCTGACCCGGAAGTGTTAGCCATTACCAACGTGTTATAGAATAGTTACGAGCAGAATCCATGCCATTCTGCGGCGCAAAATTGTCTTAACCACATAAATTGTAATTATAAAGCTCTCTAAGTACAGTAATGGCCGGAATAAGCACCCACAAGAGACCCTCGCCTCGCCGTAATTTGAGATCCAAACAAGAATGGCGTACTAATTATTTCAAACGGACTTTGGGTGGAATGTTAATTAAAACTACCACAAACTTTGTTTAGGAAAATAATAAGATATCTGGTTACTTCACCCGGGCTATTTCAAACATCGTCGGGGCTATAATTATTTTGGTAAAAGTAGATAAAAGGGTCACGAAGGTCATTTTCTTTATTACGGCACATTTATCGCCCAATGATCCCTTATTTTAACGCGTAGTGAATGACGCGTTTTATAACCTGTCCATCAGATTTCAAATGATTAATAAAATGTGATCTAGTGCAGGGACTTTTGAAGTATCAAATCAGTGGATTCGTTCCGAGGCCATTTGCCCAATAAGCTGACAGATCTCGTTCAGTATTCATCTAATTGGCGTAGCACTGTTACGTAGTAGATGCGACGTCATAATGATATCTACAAAGGAACTATGATTTTGAAGTCAGATTTCATTCGATTCGATTTCGAAGATTGTAAGACGTACCAGGTAGAGTATCCTAACTAAAGTATAAGCTCTGGAGTACCCTGCATTTTCATCATAGTAGCTGTAACATCACAATACCTATTTAGTGCTTTACCTACATACTAGGTGCACATGCACAGTATGCATAGATGCTGATAGTACTCGATGACAATCCCGCCTGTTGATCAGTCCCTAACGCGTTCGACCTTGCGTGACCACAGGCCATTATGACGTCAGACGGTCAACAGGTCACATCCTCGCAGGAAGTGCGCATACGCCACATAGTTACGGATGATTTGACAGACTATCCATAATGATAGAAGATTTGAGATTTTTCCATGAACACCTCATGTACCAGTAGGAGATGGTTTAGACTTAGCTAAAATGTTAGTAAAATGGGTTTTGTTTTTAAATCACTAGTTTGCAATGCTTAGCGTATGTCAGCAAACTCAGTCGCATTACAATTTCTTTTGTACCTGATGGGATAGATATACATAACTACATCACCATTGTATTTGTGAGAATGTATTCTGTCAAGCACATTTGTAAGCATTGCTCCTATAGGAACTTGAAAATCTTTATTAAAAAGTCAAACTAACTAGCCTCTATGCTACATTATCATTACCCGTAGTACTAGCCGAAAATAAATAACAGGTCAAAAACCTTTTTGGGTACAAAGACCTGAAATAAAGTAATCAGTACTTATGTCAGAGTGACTCGTAGCTCAGAGGTTCTTTCGTATAATTAGCCGAACCCTACGTTCGTACACCGTGGCCAATTAGCTGAATTAAGAGTTAATCCTCTGACGACTGTGACGGGGAGGATTAGAGCAATTTCCCTGTGTTGCAGGACTTGGAAGAATGTAAGAAATTGGGGAAGAAAGATTAAATTTTCCTTTTTGAAAAAATAAAATACACTGTATTATGTTACGTCAAGTTCAGTATTTATGAGTAAGACTTCATTTCATACCTTACAATGTATGTTTGTTAAGTTTATTTTTTGGTCAACTACGCTAAGAAGTTTCTGAGGTTTTAGATAAAGACAATGCCGACACTTCAAAAGTGACATAGAATGCGAGTCTCTCTCAGATTTTCTAGAGCAGATTCTAGTTCTATAAAGTCGTTAAATCAAGCTCTGAAAAGTGTAAAGTAGGTCTAGATGCCCTAGATCAATCAAATAGTATTGTGTCAAAAATAAATTGTACTAAATCTTATGATGATAAATTATGATAAATCTTTATTATTTTTAGATAAAATAGGAGTAGTCTAATCCTAAAATTACTTGATAATCATCATTATACTATAACTAGTTCTAAAGACTAGAGAACTATTATAGATGTCTTTTATTTGTGTCTGCTTCAGTCTCATTCTCAAGACAAAGATGTAAGTGGCCGACCTCGTCAAATCTGAACTGAACTGGTATGAACTGTCATCTCAATTGGAGATAATCAACGTGCAGCCGGTTCGCCATCACTCCGTCTTCCTTTAAGGGGAACAAAAGAGCAAGACAAAAGAATAGATCTCGCCAAATTCTTCTAACATTAAAAATAGTTTTTAGAAGATGTTATAGCAACCTGTAGTCCCTCATAGAGCCTCTCGTGGTTGTCGTTACAGAGATCTGTACCACAAGTTGCGTTTCTCTTTATTATTTTGATTAATGGGTGACTTGTGGATTTTGAAGGAAGGGTAATAAAAATTTTCCTATGAATTTTAACCGAACCTGTATTATTAATATAATTTAGAGCATAATGAAAGCCCTGACCCCATAGAGTTCCCTTTGATTCTATTCATAATATTTAATTTAATTATTGTCGGTACTGGTTGGATCAATAAATTTTTATATTCATAATTCTAACAACACTATTTACATTTATACTGAATTTATCTACCGTGACTGAAAATTTAATCTAAGGTCGCAAGCAGAGGTAGTTCTGTAAAGCGATTATATGTGACGTAGTATCCATTGAATTTAATTAGGTCAACAATCAGCGTCAGCACTGATTGTATTCTAGCTCCAAAAGTATGACGATTCTCTGTAATTTCATGAGTATTTGCTCATCACCTATAAAAAATGATACTATGTTATCCACAACTGCTAAAATCTTACTGTAAATAATGATGCTGACTGCTGACCTACAGAACCAGCCAAACAACTTCACTTGTTTTTCCGGGTAGACAACAACATGACGGAAACATCATAGCGATACAACATATAACCTTTTATAGATAAAAGAAAGTCCTACGAGAAATTCGAAAATGAACATTAAGGTCTCCAACTTATTCGGATCACACTACCAATACATTACCCTTGAAGTGGCCGATAACCCAATAACATTTCGAGGGCGTCTCAACGTCGCTGATAAAAAAAACTAAGACTTGTTCAATTTTCCGACTCATAGTCAAGTAGTAAGTGAGTGTCACTCGACTAGAGAGACGCCTTTGTTCAGCAGCGAATAATAATTGGCTGCTTTCGTTGATGCGAAGGTGAAGAGTTGCAAGGTGTATCAGGAGTTAAGACTTCCACGTGAGAAGTTTGGAAAAAATGCACAAACCAAGGAAGAGATTTTAATCAAGACCATAGCTTCGATGCTAATTCGATCGGAATTTACCTTTCCGATCTTTTCAGGTTGAATCCAGTAGACAATTCCATCTCAGTTTTGCAATTTCCACGTTCATCTTGTAGAACGGAAACAATAACAGAGCTTTGAGTGTCTGCTTTAGCATTCGGGCTTGGACAATTGCTGGAATCTCACGAAGACAATAGCCCTCTTCGTTTCATTTTTTCTTTTTGGCACAAAATAGAAAATGTAAATATTATACCATATTGTCTCGAAAACAGTTTAATAAATTGTATTTAACAATCATAATATGCCGGATAATTTTACTACTTTATGTGTAAAAAAGTTTGGGTTGAGCCTGTTGTTGTTGTTGAGATGTTTCTAATTACATCCATAATAAATTACGATGTGGTACCAGCTACATTATACAAAACACGTCTTGCCAAATCCCACAGATATCTATCTATACAGACAGATATGCGCATATACAACATACGTCTAATACACACAGGCCAACGTTTTACAGCCTTCATAGTATAGCAACAGCCTGTATATTTAGTTGGCTAACATAATACGAGTAGAAATGTAGAAACAATACTCGTACTAAAGTACTCGTCTGTTATCTGTTACGATTATAGGATTAACAAATAAGGGAAGGAAGAATTTACTATCCACAATACGGAGATAACAACTATATTGTAAGCAGGGGACATCGCCTCCATCAAAGGATATTTCCTTCTTGAGTCAATTGGTGCTAAAATTTTATGTACAATCATACATTTTTCTGACGGATCTGATAACGAAAAGATGGATACAATAAAAATATTAAGCGCTAGAGACGTACTATTCGAAATGAGGTATTTAATTTCTGTCGATATTAAAATCTAATTTAATGAATGATATAAATGTAAAGTATTTAAATTCTTTAAGTACATTTTTTAAGGTCAATAAAACCATTAAATGACATGTAGGTATAAATTATATCTGATTCGAGTATCGAATGTGCAATATAACTAATATTCGTTGAAACAATAAAATATTTTTGTATAAGATAGATACAATATTTGATTCAAGGGCCTTGGAAGTCTTGGAACATAATCTATTTCCTATCGATTTAGATGCTAAGATGAGATAGCCTAAACAAATACTGTCGCGGACGTCAATCCATTTGTCACTGCAACAACAAACAAGTAAACAACAACGTAAAAGCTTCACAACAACGTAAAAGTTTAACAAAGTAAAAGCTTCTAGATATTATAAGAAGAGTGGATCCTATTTAGTATAATATCGATTCAATTCAATTCAATCAATTGGAATATACTCTGCTGCATCTATTAAGAAGAAACAAATATGAATCTAATAAGAATAACTAAAGTACTAACAATTGTGAATTAAACATTTTCTCAGGTAATTTACTCAGGTAATTCTCAGGACATTATTTTACAAAGGAAATTTTAATTGTAACTGTGTGCTTGAAACGATGGTATTGTCCGCAGAGCATCTCGCGGGAACTATTAATAGCCGGCACTTAGCCAAATAACACATCGGACAATTAATTTTATGACCATCCACAGACAGTTCGTACTGCTTGGTCAAGATTAAATCCAGCTTTAACTTAGTGATATAAAATTGCGTCAATTTAACAAAGTTTCGAAATGATATCCAAGACTTATTGAATTTACATGACTCTAGAAAAGATTATGAAAAGATGGGTATCGTTTCGGACAAAGTATAATCAACAGATTCCATATTAGGACATGATGAAGAATAGTTATCATAATCTTTTGAAGTCTCACAATCAAGTCCATTTTTTACTTGTCCTATTAAGCACGCAGTTTTGTAAACCTTGTAATGGATATCACATAATTTGCATATTCACACTTCTCCAGTAATGTTTAAGTTATTTCATCACTTTAATATCAGATATGCTAAATTAATATTTTCAATTTAAACTTAACAGAAGTTAAAAAAACTATAGTATTTAATACTTTACCAATATGAGCTAAAGAGAAAGTTTCTAGCCTCTTCAATTATGTTAGTCCTGTGATATGTGGTGATTGTTTCACCTAAATCGTATCACACTTTTTCCTCTGTCTATATTAAAACATACAATATTGTCTTCCACAACATGCTCACATCATTCCCGCGCTATAAATAGCCGCTATTCCGCCAAATTAAGACATCGACCAATTCATTTTACGACCGCAGTCGGCACTCGTTTCCTCGCTAAACGTTCCCATTGTTCAGACTTATCTCCACCGGTGTTTGTGTCATTCTATTAAACTAGAGGTTGTCAAACTTTAAAGATAACGGAACATCAACCAGACACCTTTTAATTAATGGAATCTTTATCAAATGGTTACAAATCACCTCCAATAACTCTCTCAAATTCAGTTCTAATGCATGCTATACAAGGAATGCCTTAAGCAATCGGCGTCGGGACCATCAAATGGTTGGATGGATTAACCACTCCACATGAGTAGCTTGAAGCTAAGTTCATACAAACACACATATCCAATGCTTCAAGTTGCCGTCAGCGACTGTCTAAAGCAGTCCATCTATTGCTAGCATAAGTGGTCAATTTGCAGTCTTTTGAAAAATGTTTGACTGGGAAACAGGTTTGTAAAAAGTATTAAAAGTTCAGTAAAGCTGGACTGTGAAACTTGTGAAAGTATGGTACCTAAATCGATGTTGAACTCCACAGTAATGATTATGAAAACATAGTTATGGCTTCTTGCAAGGTAGCCGAGTAAAAAAAGCCCATGAAAATCACAGACAACTGATTAAAACTTGTGTAACATTACATTTTATTTTATGTTAATGGTTGAAAAGATAACCCCTGTGTTATTAGGTCAAGCCCGTCCTCTACCGCGTACACAACGATGTCGGGATTGTAGATGAAAATGTGTTTTAAGATTTTCACGACATCGTTATAAAAGTAATTTTTCACTTCACATTTAGATCTAGTAATGGTATTATTATGAAAATTATCTTGTACGAGTACGTTAAAACTTGCAAACGTGTGTACCGTTATCAAATTGGTATAAATCGGAAAAAATCAATTACTTTTTAATAAATAATCCATCAGTAAAATAGGTACCTACATCTACTTCCCTGCCTAGTATGTCATACATCTATGTAATGTACCTCCATATCTCTTTGTTCGTTTTGCCTTCTCTAAGCGCTTTCAAAGCCAATTTAAAGTGGACTCTATCTCATTAACCGCTTCCATTTTGTTCAGTTCTTTTCTACATCTTCCTTTGATATTTTTTGTAAGTACTCAGATCACGCATATTTCAACCACTTTTAGCAATAAAATTAATTAATTAATTGACTATATTTTTTGTGCAATGGTTTCTTCTTACATTGTCATTTAATTTGGTGCACAAAAGGTTGTTTAATCATAAACGCTGATAACACCTTTTTATGAACACATGTTGAAGAATGAAAGGTTAGTCTGCTTGTGCTATATTCATTTACTATTTAATATTCATTTCTGCGGCAAATTTTGAGATGCATTAATGCAATGAAATTCCATGAAAATATTCACTTAACGCTTACGAATTCGCAGCAAGTAGACAATCTCACGTCGTACTATAAACTTCATGCTGCGCTGACTTCCTTATTTATAATGTAAAATATTTCTTATTACACCATGAATAGTTCAACAAAATAAAGTGAATTATAATAATATTATAGAATTGCATTTTTTAATAACATTCTTGAAAATACATACTGAAAACATACCATTCTGGGAACGACGTTAAATTAATTCAGCAGTTAAGATTAAGGGTATCTTGAATTGAAATTGAAGTTTTATAAATGATAGTGGTGGCAGCAGAGTTTAAGAAAACGCGGTCTGTGAGCATGGCAAATCATATTGTACACCGTATAGCAGGACACAGGGAACTACCCAACACTTTGTCACCTGTATATCATGTGTCCACAATAAATATGCTTTGACTTTGAGTTATGGCAAGGGTTCACAGATATTCGGCTCACCTTTAACGCTTTCCTGAAAAATATGCAATAATTCACGCATACTATAATTGCACACGCGT
Organism: Lerema accius; assembly: GCA_001278395.1. Classification (NCBI taxonomy): domain Eukaryota; kingdom Metazoa; phylum Arthropoda; class Insecta; order Lepidoptera; family Hesperiidae; genus Lerema; species Lerema accius. Next base: position 125,540 of record LGAG01000173.1, read on the forward strand.
TAAAAGTGCTTTGCTACTTTCTAAAATTTTCTTTAATAGTACATAGGCTTTTACTTGAACTTGAGCTTGTACAACGCCGTATCATACAAAGAGAAACCGTGGTGTACTTAAACTATTTGTGTCTGAAATCTTGATAATACTATTTACGTATTTTATTTATATCGTTGGCGACTGTTTCAGCTAGAGAGCTCTCATCTCAACGTCAATACCATGCTTCGGAGACTGCCCTCTTCCACTCAGGCAGTGTGAAGTCGAGTAGAGCTATTATTTGAGCTCGCCCTCATAACTTATGAGACACGAAACACGCTACGCGAAATAAAGTTTCCTCATATTTTATTTGTCCCCAATCCGTTTACAGCTATGCAGAGGCATGGGATTTTTATCGTTATGGCGAAGGCTTTAGTTAGAGCACTTTATCATATCGGAGAAATATAGAAAAAAAGAAATTTTATAGATAGGTTTATCTATAAATTACTTGTACACAGATACAGATGATTTTGTGGAAATTACGTTTTTGTTTTTAAAGACAATAATGCGTGGACTTAGTAAGTATTTAAGTTTTGCTTTACATTCGAGTTAGTACATATTGTCAAAGGTGTAGTAAGAGGCAGTTGGCCCTTTTGACGACGTCAATGTAGGTACTATACTGCATTTTCAGCAGCCCCAAGCCCAGCAGTGGGGTAATTATGGGTTGCGATGATGATAAGTGTATTGAAAACAAAAACAGAATTTATCACGATAGCGAGACAGTACAAACATTTATACGTTACAATTCCTCACATTTCTCCCTTGTATACAATCTTTTTCCAGTTGAAATGTTTCGAAAAACTTATAAGAATGTATTCAAGACGCTGAGTTTCTCGACACTGGGAGAAGGTTGTATTGTTTGTTTTGAGGCTTCAGCGTGAATATGTAACCGCGATACAATACACAGTCCATTGGGATGGGTCACTATAGAAAAATCTGAGACTTTTTTAGACGGAGAGATGAAATAAAACTCGTCAAGCCGAGGGACTTACATCATTGTAAAGGAATACAATACAATATGGGTACAATACACTATGATAGCAGTTGTAATTATTCTAGTACCTAACTGTTGACTAGATCTAGAGTATTTTAAGCCGACTTCCGCGGGTTGTGATTTTGACCGGTATGTATGTTTGTATGTTATGAAATATGTTTGTATATTAAGGTTCTTACTGTCAATACCTAAGTCATTAGTTCAAGGGGAAAAGGGAAATTAACTGAAACGACACCAGTAACTTTTAAAAACATCATTAAAATATTGCGTTAATATTTTGATATGTGCCGGGCTGAAATATATTCCCAAGTTAATTATCCATATCCATAAAACAACCTTAATTAAAGCAGATGACCGCAGTGATGGTGGCGGACATCGTACTAGGTACTAGTTTAATGATGTAGCCATAATTTTCATAATTTTCCAATTATACTGGGTTTTCCCAACTATATTATGAAACATAGTAACGACCCATGAGAGTATCGTTAGCTACATAATATTCTCTGACTAGTGAGCATGTAATAACATTTTTTATGTATTCTTTTCATCTTTTTTATTAGGATTGCAATATTAACAGCCTTACCTTATACTTACGGCGGTTTTACGATTATTTGTTAGGAGTTTACAACGAAATTAAAGACTAGTGGTTGCCGGCAATTTCATCCACGAGGGATTGAAATATTATTATGGTTGTTGTCTCATAAATATTTCAGAGATTAAATGTATTCTAGATTAAGTACTACTAGGAAAGTCGTTCCTTATTCTTATAAAAATAAAACGCCAAACGAGGATCAGGCATTTCGAAGACAAGTTAATTCCAATATATAGCTAAAAATATTGAATGTTTTAGTCCTAGAATGTTTTCATCACATCGAGTACCCCATAAACATCGACGATAGCTCTTGTGAAGATTGGTATATAAAGATAGAACAATATTTTTACATACGAGTAAATATACAACTACACGTTACGGCTATGTTTGTTATTAGATTATATAGGTACTAAGTCAAATACCTTTTAACACTAATCAGAAAACTTTTTTCGTTATAGAAGCGAGCGGGTAACATCTATTAAATAATGAAGTTGGATTTTACGATCGTATTACAAAATCCATCGCCTGCACACTACTTGATACTACCTTAATAGCAACCTCTTAATAGTAATAAAATGTTGCAATAAAAGGGAACCAATTTATACACGTGGGGAGATGTGGGTGGGACGTACCTACATTATGATTGCAGTAATAGAAAAATGTTTCAACGTCGCAATTTCATACTCGTAGCATAGTCGGAAATGTATTCAACAGACAGACTAGATTACTAGCAAATGTAGTTTGGTCGATAAAGCGACTATAGCGGAATTTTAACACTACTTTATTGTATAAATAAAATAAATCAATCGGTCATTCAATTCAATTTTTAATTTAATTTTCTTTTTTGTGACTTGGTATTGCGTGAAATAAAAGAAGGAATAATTGCGCTCAATTCAAAATTGGAGGCAGCTGAATAGATACTAAGGTAAGGTGAGGTAAGACTAACACACGGGGCAAGACTAACACTGTATATTATCACGATATGCACTTGAAGAAACGACATGTGTGTGTTTTAGCCGAGAACATTTACGTTTGTTCTATCTTACAGACTGGAAGAATTTCGTATTTAAGCTATACGTATCGAGATAATAGACAGTGTTAGTCTTGCCCCGTGTGTTAGTCTTACCCCACCTTACCTTATATTAATTTTATCGTCGAATTTCACTTGTGACTGGCTATCCCATACTCTTTTAGGGAATTATCCTAAAATTTTACATTTGGAATGTACACCTCTGGGAAATCGCATGCTACCTGTGTTCAAATTTAAAACTATTTATTAATATTTTGTCAATACACTTTATTCATTCAAAACTTCGCTATTGTACCCAAGTACCCAAGTTCCAAACGAAATCTCCTTCAGGTATTTTTGATTTCATTCATTATTCAGGTACATTTCGTGTAATCAAACAACTATAGTTTTCAGTCACGTAGGTACCTACGATTTCAATTGACACAGGTGTGAATTTGAAACATCACAACCACGCGCGTTTTACTCTAGCATCATTGCATATCTTTCTCCAATCATACAAAAGTCGAAGATTTTCATTATGAATCTTATTATTTTTCGCACCATTTTCACTTATCCAATCAATTGGAAATATTGTTATTTTTAAAGAAAGATACAAGGGAAATATTAAAGAGATTGGGGAAAAAGAAAAGCTTACTCAAAAGATGTAAAGATTCTTGTTAGTATGTCGGGTTTTACAGCCGAAGGAATTAATTATAGGCTGGGATCAGGTATGAGTAGAATTTTTAATCTGCCCATCGATCGTTTCGGAGTTATTAGAGCATTTTTTTAGAGCTTCTACTTGGAGTGAGAGTTAGTTACTCGGGACAGACTATCAACATATCAAGTCAAATCATACCTAGAAGTCTGGACATGACTATCTCAATTTTTTACCATTCCCTACTATAAATACGTTATTTTGCGAGCGAGGTCATTCAGGTTATTATTTTTAAACAAGCAGTTAACAGTATACTTAAAGGAACTACCAAACTGTGATACAATTTGTCAGATCGATCCCCCTAATGTAGTTTTTTGTGGTAGATAAATGATAGTTATGTATTAAATTATACTTGAATAATGATAGGGGTTGCATGTGAATAAATATTTTTAATCGAAGCTAAGATTTATTGGGACGATAAAACTTATTGCGGAAAGACTCCGCGACCCACCCACATCGAAAATATCTGCCGCATTTTTGCTACACTTTAAATCTGCTGCGATTCAACTTCGCAGTTATAAAATATCATATTTACGATGTGAGGAGGTAGGTTCAAAAACTGATGTGAATTTCTAGTACTATAATATTTAATTAAGTCAATATTATTTACTTAGAAACAAAATAATTACAGGTGCTGTCGCAGGTGTTCGTTAGCGTGTTTTGAAGTAGGTACCTAAGTATCTAATTCCTTTATAGTGTCGTACACACAGGGAGTACTTTTTATGAAAATAAATTGTAAATATTTTACCGTAATAAAACTATTATTCGGTGTATTAAAATCATAACAATACATAAAAGAGTAAATATTTTACGCAACTCGTGTACGTTCATTAAGAAAGTGCTGAAAACATTTAATTTTAATGCAATAAAAAATAACTTACCAATACTTCATGGTGTGTTCGGTTTCCTCTATGAACCCACTGGACATTTGAGGAGGGGAGCGCCTGCAGACCACCGCAGGGGATGGTTACGTTAGTCCCCTTGTCGGCTGCAACTTCGCGAATTTCTACCTCTTCTCCTATGGCCCGAGGAAGAACTGACGGCAGGAAATATTATTAATTAAATACAATAGAATTTATGCACACAATTTTTAAGGTCAGTTTACCATGTACAACGTGAAATATTCACCTTCTAATCCAAGGCAGAACAGAGGCACCAATATACGCTCGAGAAACATTCTAATATCTCTACATCTAGACCCTAAGAAAAAATCCACACACCTTACCTAACAGTAAAGTAAAAAAGGTTTTTTCTAACTAGTCATTTACATTACACGGAATTTAATTAAATACGACGAAAGGCGAAATAATAGGAAACAAATCTCACAACAAACGACCGCACTTCATTGATAAAAGTCATAGACTAAATTTTTTGAACTTTCAATTCAATCAAATGTCACCAAGATAATGTCTTTCCTTGCCATACGACAAAACATTTCTGTAATCATAGTCAAGTTTAGTGTTGCCAGGATGAAAAACATAAATTACATAGAGTAGATAAAATGTATTGTACACCGAATCTAGTAGATTTTTGTTTTATTTAAAGATTTAGTTGTATTGGTTCTACAACAAACTGTATATAATTAAATTGTATTCCAAATTAAGTGGTATTTTACGTAATGTGATATAGCAATGATCAGTCAGACATTATATAATGATCCGGTTTCAATCCGATTACGAATCGGTGGTCTGTCCGACATAGCAAAGGCAGAGACAAAAATATAGATTTTCTTCGGACATGGCCGCTGTATCGGCAATACAACACCTGCAATGTTTTGTATATTCATATTCATTTTTTATAATGAATAAAGTATTTTTTACTTATAAGTAGTGATTAGCGGATTGTGTAGAGTTCTGTGATATTTGTGATGGATGCAGACAGCGAATACGAAATAAAGAGAGCCCGTGATGCAATTCAAATGATAGAGACCATTCAATCGATGATCGACGTTTCGGCGGATAGACTCGAGGGTTTGAGGACCCAGTGCTCCACGAGCGCAGAGCTGACGCAGCAAGAGATCAGGACTTTAGAGGTAGGGGTAGTGGATGTACTTTGTGATGTAGAAATGTTTTGATAAAACTTGATACATCTGATAATATGCCCTTGAACGGTTTTCCAATGCCCGTAGCTCAAGGACTGTTCTGGGCTCAAGGATGTCAGTAAATAGTTCATTGCCGTAGTAGAAAGTGAGCGTAACGCGCAATCGCCTTGACGCCGCACTGCCCTGTTTTACGATACGATAGTAGTAAGAGGGAACTGCTAGTTGTATGTTAGTTTTTGGTTACTAACATATTTTGTAATATTCATGATTGTTTCGATGAGTCCTTGTAATTATGATTTTGCAGAAAACATATAAAAATAGATAGTATTTTAAAAGATAGTAAATTTTACCTACATTGATGTCAAACTAATAATCAAATGAGACTGGTACTATAGCTTTATAGAAGTACTTAATTACCAGAATCACAATTTTATATTATAACACAGACTTATTGTGATAATAATGAAATTGGTTAGGTACAGCAATTACAATGATATTAAAATACTTCAACATCAAAGGAATTATCATCAGCAGAATAAGTTTATAAGAGAGAAATATAGAGTTTACTGGTGATTCTATAATAGTGATATCAAAAGTATTCCATGACTATTTTTTATATTAATAATAGGCAGGCTACTTCAAGGTTACTGTTTCGGGCTGACCAAATGCATGCATATTATATAAGCAGGCATATTAATAATTGTTTTCTGGCATCTCATAGTTTTCTCTTTAGTATCAATAATCTGGCATACTTCAAATTTTTAATCGTTTATGACTGGTGTCCTAAGATTTGTATCAAAAATTACAGAGGCAAGTTATAACTTGATGAATTCTGTGATAAGACAAGGCCGTACCTGAGTTTAACCTTTAAATAGACATTGATAAGATGATATCTTCAGTTGCAGTATATTTCTTGTTTGTTTTGCACAAACACCTACTGAAGGTTCAGTGATTTTCATGCTGGTAGTTGTGTTGACATTTTTAAATTTAAAAAGAAATTAGTAACACAGTGAAAGGCAGGATATAACTATTAATGGAAGTACCCTGTAACAACACAATGTTATTGAACTTAGATTTTTTTAAACAAAGTTATTTTATATTCTTCTGTAATAAGACTCCAATAGATCTAAGATCATTGTTTTTTAGTATTTCCTTATTTACTAATTTGTCCAGAGATTATAAACATTTTTATGAAAATACCTGACAGTGATTAATATATTATGTGGCCAGCATCACCCATGGTTATCAGCATAATAAAAAAAAGTATCCTGTTATTGGAGACAACAAGCTTTTAATAATAAGCATTTGCAGTTTATTACAAGCAGGCTATCCAACTTAATGTAACCTATACATTATGGGGTTCTTACCAACTATTCAATTGTAATTTTGCTAGCATCTACGGCATGCTCTTAATCACACTTCTTTATTTGTAAACAGTGTCATGTGTCAGACAAGCTATTGTATTTATATTCACGCCATTTTTGATTCAGAAGCTCTTTGGTTCATACTATATGTTCTGAGAGAATCATAAAAATATGCTCATTGACTATTATTTGATTCTGTAATGTTCATAAATTTTAATTTTAATAGATTGTCAGCGTGAAATTCAAGTTATGCTCAAGTCCCATACGCACTATGGTTATAATAATGATGTGTTTAAACTGGTACTATCAGAAACAGAAGTGCTAAGGGAGCATTCAAGTACTATGTAATGCAATTTTGTAAGATTTTTGATCCCCCCTACTCTGTAGTAATGCACTGTAATGTTTTTCTTTAACCTTCTGCCCCCTCCCTAAACATTAAGTAATATCCAAATGACCATTTTTATCTACCATTGTTGCCATTTTGCTTAGTTAGATGTTCTCTAGTTTTTTTTAATTAAAAATACAATGTTACATAATGCATTGTTTGACCCCACCTCCCAGTTATGAAATGCATCATAACATTCTACAAGACCTCCCTCAAATTTCCTTACATAATGCTTGAATGGCACCTTAGTAGAAAATTTGATATAATTGTATGTATTAACCGTTTAGTGAACTTGGTTGTGGTTCTTCAGCTACTCATTGTTTCTATATAAACCTATTGCAACCTATATCCATCCATCCATCTAAAAGATATGTTTATATACTTAACATACTCAATAAATAACACACTACATTATGTGCATTCCAATGCAGATAAAATACACATCATAGTTGACAGATTACTGCAATGTTTACTAACAAATCAATCTTATAATCAGACTGGTCTAATAAAACAATTAGCATTGCTGTCAACTTGTTTTCATAATTATGACTCACTTTGCACTTGTATTAATAGATTTTATGTTATTTTACAAACATAGAAAATATATTCAGTGCAAATTGTTGTTGTAGACAGACAAACACATAATAAGGTGCAATATTATTTGATTAACAATGTGCCAAATGGTTTTGTACATATTTAAGTCAAACTTACTGTGATACTGAGGTATATAAAATACTAGCAACAATCTCTTGCTATGCCTCAGAAAACTATGTATTCCTGTAACAATTTCCACAGAAAATACTATACATTTCCTATATTAGGGTCATATAATATTAGGGTATAACAGACAGTTACTTTCAGATTTATAATGTAAAAATTTTCTATTTCTATAATTTTTCAATGTAATCCAGTTATTATCAGAAATAAATTCTTTAATGCTGTAATGGCATTTATGTTGTCACACCAATTATGATTTATTCATTGTTTTGTTAGGGTATTAAAGTATTGATGAATGTTGGATTCAACTTGCATCTAAAGCGATAATTTTAATGCACTATTTCCTGAGTTATTAATAATGATGACATTTGTGTTTCAGGGTAAACTGGTGAAGCATTTTTCCCGTCAGCTGGTGATAAAGGCGCGTTTCGGCGAGGAACTCCAGAGGGAGTTAGGTGACGTGCCATGCCTCGCGCTATGGCTCAGGGTAGTCGGTCTCAGTCCCGATGCTATACAGGTAATTTGGCTCTACTTGTCCCAATGGCTGGCTCTAATTATGTCCCAATTATTGGCTGTACTTATGTTCTAACAGTTTCTTTAATCCTGGGGATCAGTTAAAATACAAAGTCTTAGTTAGGTTATAAGTGTGTAAGCATTTATTTAATATGCATTGGTGCTCTTGTTTATCCATGGAAATATTGAAGTTACTTATATAAACTTGTCTAATGTTATTTTGTTACCATTAGGTATCACAATACAATCATGTATTGTGACATTAATTAGCCAGATAGTCGATGGATATTCAAAAATACTTTTTAGTACTTCCTTGTGGTATATATGGGAACTTTCAAAATTTTATGCTCAAATGATTCAGGCTGTGTGTTGCCTATTAAGGTTAATATTTATTTGACTCGATCAAAATTATGACATCTGGG
>LGAG01000175.1:0-41126 GCA_001278395.1 Lerema accius
GTTACTTCATTAACTATTTACCAAAATATGAACATTATTTTAATATAATATTGTTCTATCAAACGAAAAGGCAGATTAATTGAGGAGTGGTATTTAGTCACATATATGAGACGTTCGCGGAATGGGCCCGAAAAATTTTGTCTCAAAAATGAGACCGTCGCGGTTAAAAGGTTAAACACGTATTTTTGCTAACTTAACATATTTTCTTTCTTTAAGAATGTTTTTTTTGACATAATAATGTTTCGTCCTTAGTAAACAAAGCAAAAAAGTGCATTGCATACAACCTTATCGTCTTTCCCTCAATTATTTGCTGTCTCGTTCTTACTTTAGAGAATAATTACTCCAATGGGGATTTTTCGTGGCAGTATAAAATATCGATGTTCTTAGACCATGACGAGTATTTCCTTCATCGATACAGTGTATCGACTCGTCTCGCCCCTACAGCTGTCGTAGGTGGCATCGCTTACAGCTTTGTTTCCACAAAAACAGCTTCCACTCGACAACGATAATAGCGCCATCTGTCACATCGTGAAAAACGCGAGCCACTGTGTAGGGGGCGCGCCACATCTGACGGATACATGGCTTGAACGTAAGGCAACGGTTTGTCGGCACTATCTATAGTTTATAGGATACTAGCAATCGCCCGCGGTTTCGCCCGCAAAATTTTCCCGTTTTCGCAATATTTTTTATTACTGCTCCTCTCCTATTTATCATAGCCTGATGTTATAAGTATACCCTTTCTTGATAAATGGACTATCTTACACTAAAATAATTTTTCAAATCGGTCCAGTAGTTCCTGAGTAGTTCCCGAGATTAGCGTGTTCAAACAAACAAACTCCCCAGCTTTATATTATTAGTTTAGATTATAAGAATAGTTCAACTTCGGATTTCTTTTTAACAATAACGCACGTATATACGAGTTTGAGATATACATTTGAAAGATCCCGTTGACAATCAGTTGACGTTGAAATTGACAACTGCTAGTTAAATTTTTTATTGTAAGTAAAGGTATTATCGATAACGAGTCATGGTCGAATTTCGACCAGGTCTTTAATTATTCTAAAACCGTAACGTAACTAGTGTTTACAGCACTACCGTAAACTAATCCATTTGTACTCGTAAGTTCGTCAGTGAAAAGTTAATTTGATAAGTTGTTCGTTTAGTGGCAATCAGTCATTGTTTACCAGTGTTGTGTGAACTTCGCTCAATTCCGAAATTAATTAGCAGGATTACCAAGTTAGCCCTTCACAATCAATATTCAACCTTACATCACTTTGCTCAAAGATCATTTTCATACGAAGCATCGATATAAAGTTTCAGCGCCGTCAAAGGATTTTCTGTTTTATGTTAATTGTATATTAAGCTCCGTTTAGATTTGATTTTGATTTGATTAGAAGTAGTAAGTTGCAACCACAATACACGTGGCTTGCAAATCTTGCGAAGTACTGTCGGAATGAAGAAAGTTAGTTTGCGATTCATTAACAAATTGTTTTGCGCCTCATACTGGTGTAGTTTAATTACTTCAAGTACTTTAAGTAAAATTAAACGCGTAGGAGCTCTATATAGTTAAGTAGGGAGTTACATAAATTCTTGTGAACATAAATACTTTTTAGTACGTGCTTTTTAGGGTCCCGTACCTAAAAGGTAAAAACGGAACCCTATTATTAAGCCTCCGCTGTCTGTCTGTCAGTAGGCTGTATCTCAGAAATCGTGATATATGTAGAAAGCTGAAAATTTCACAAATTACGAGTATGTATTACCGTTGCCGCTATAACAACAAAATACTAAAAATTAAAAAATATTAAGGGGCGTCCCCATACAATAAACGTGTTTTTTTTTCGTATTTTTTGCTCAATATTAATAAGAGTAACAGGTAGACGCTTGAAATTTTTACAGAATATAATTATTTGTTTGTTACCTTTCAAAACAATAAATCATCATACTTAATAAAAATGTTGATTGACTGACAGACACGCTACAGCCTAAACGGATAGACCTAGAAGCATGAAACTTGGCACAGAGGTTCCTTCTAGAGTGTAGGGGAGCACTAAGAACGGATTTTCGGAAATTCCCACTTTAAGGGGGGGAAATAGGGGATGAAAGTTTGTATGAAAATTAAAAAAAAATTAAAGCAAGCAGTTTGCAAATTAGTATTTAAGTTTTCGATACTAAGCTAAGAAGTGCGGATTTAAAAAAAAATTGGAAATTTACCCATAAGGGGGTGAAATAAGGGATGAAAGTTAGTATGAAAATTAACCAAATTTTAAAGCTAGCAGTTTTCAACTTCGTGTTTGGGTGTATGGTTGAAAAGGATGAAGAACCTTATTCAACGATTTTCTTAAATCAACCCTTAAGGGGGTAAATATCACCGCAAAACTATAATTTCCGCAAGCAAAGCTGCGGGCAACAGCTCGTACTTACAGAAAAATAAAGTTAATATTAAAGGAGGGCTCCTATACAACAAACGTAATTTTTAAGCAATTTTTCACTCGATCTTAATAAACAGATAGAAACATGAATGTTTAAAAAAAAGTAAGTCTGATACTGAACCTTTAATGCGCGAGTCGGACTCGCACTTGGCCGGTTTTTTAGTAGTTGGTTTTTAATTATTGAACCTATTGTAGTTTACAATACGCGTTAAACTTTAAAAAATAATAGTACCTAAATTAGGGGTCCTTTCAAGGCTACGTATAAACCTCTAGGCATTCACTACGTCCACACTACCTCATTCCTTAGCTGTTTGCAGGGAGACACTCCCCATAACGGTTCATTTACCAACATCGCGAGCAAACATTCCGAACTAACAATATGAGAAACTAACAGACTGACTACCTCAAAAGATTTGCCTTATACGAGGATTGAAAGATACTTTGAACGTAGGTATATGACTTTTTGCTTATTGGTAGCACTCAATGAATGGTTGTTATAATAACCTGGTAATAATAAAAACTCAGACCAAAAACTATTTATGTAGACCCAGTCTTCAGAACAAAAAAGAGAGGTAATTTTTTCTTTCTTTTTACGATTTAACGTATGTCAACGAGCATGGCCTCCCGCGCAAATGTAGGTACCGGGAAACGTTATCATTTTGTTAAAAACTAAAACCTGAATACGTAAAATTCCGGGTAGGGGGGTGTGGATAAAGAGACGCAAAAATTGGCCTATGTGGAAGACCACAATGGACACAAATCCACTGACATCTCATATTGTTGAAATCCATCCTACACCCCAAAGGTGTAAAGTATGTCAAAAATTAATAAGATTCATAATGTTCGTAGGTACATACTCTCGGTAACATTATCCATCTTCCCGCGCCATCGAATAAAAAGTATCTCCTTATTACCTTACTGAGTTAGTTTAAAAACTAGATCTAGTTAACTCAATATTCTCCGTAGTTCATCCTAGTTGGTACGCTCCAACTACACCGTGGTTGAATGTTGGCTCTCAATTCTCATTCTCAGCGCGCTCGACCCATGCAAATGCTGTGAGAGCGTCTAGTCTACACTAAATGAGGTCAGGCATTCGCTATATTTATTAAAAAGGAAGGCTCTGAAGCTTATAACCCGGCGGCTTACGTCGATCTTAATGTCGACGAAGTAAGCAAATGCGCGGTGTCGGTAAATGTGTGAACGCTAGTGTCAAAAATTCTTGAGCACTTCGGTGCTTCGGAGGGCATGTTACGCCTTCGGTTCCGATTGCTATTGGCTAGTGGAGGTCTTTGGGCAGCATAAACTTCAGGCACGTAGGCCATTGACCCTGCCACCAAAGCGTAGCTGACTTATTGGAGCAGCGTGGAATATGCTCTAGAACTCCTTAGTAAAGAGAAGAAACCCATGCTTGAACATAAGTTATAATCTGCCAGGCTATAACAGGCAATCGACATGTCCCGTACGTACTTAAGTGATCCTCAAACAACAACCAATGATGTTTTTATAGGACAAGGACGACGTAATCTCTATTTTATGACGTAACTAAATAGACAGTTTCTAAGTTCATACGACTTTTTAACCCTAAAACACTGCATGATCTCGAAGCAAGATCTCGACGAAAATAACTCTGAGTTACAAAGTATAGCCGACTTTTAAAATAAGAGCCAACTAGGATAGTGTTGAGAGTCAGCTCACGTTCGGCTCATGACTTTAAACTGACGTCATGTACATATTGCGGTAACAACTACGACGTGGCTCGGTTACATCACCGTTATTAGGTATCTTATTTTAAACACAAATGTATATTTTTTGAAGGCTGTTAATTTTTGAGTTTTGGTGCTAAGGTCCTTATCAATTATTGTTAACCAGTAGACTATAATCCTATCAAGTGGGATTGTCAAGAATTGTTTTTTTCATACAAAAAATAAAGGCTTATATGCTTAAATGCCTAGAGATATACATATTTATATTAATCAAAAATATTGTCCATTTAGGTATTAGAATAATTAATTATTATTAATTTCAGTGTTATTTATTTCTTGTACCCCTATTTAATAATATTAATTAATGAAATCCAACCTGGACGAATATTGGATCACCATTTTTGAATATTTTATTAAATACGTCAGTATTCATTCCCTGATTGTATCGTGAGTTTATCCTAACTTTATAATAAAGTTATTTCAGCAGCTTTTGCCAGAAATTCGTAAAATAAACCCCAGTAGTTACAATTCAACCCAATTAATTCTAAGAACTCGGGCACCGCAGAATTTCCAGATTAAATTACAAATAAAATTTGCCGAAAAATATTAATGCGGGGTTCCTACCGCGCGTAAGTTCTCAAACTCGTTTCATTCATCCTTCCTTTTAAAAATAAAAAAGATATTCATAGACCCATAATATACACATATTATGTATACCTCTATAATGTTATCATGAACCACCTAAATATATTAGATAACATCAAAAGCTAAACCGATACGTTGTCAGCCAAAACGAGAGCGGGATAAATAAAATAAATGGTCCAGTATATTGTAAAACATTTCACGATTCACGGTTTTAACAGAAGGACGTAAGTATTTCAATTATTGGGTAACGTAGGTTCACACAGGTAACCGTGAAGATTAAGCATTAAAAAAATTAGGGACCTCTAACAGGAAGACTGGCGTCCCATTATCTTCCGTTGTTGAACACAATCTACCACGAGCAGTAAAAACTGGATTGGGCTTAAGATGAAAGCCGAAAATACATAAATACATACCTAGGTAGTTACATATTTTATATTCCGAAATTCTCACAAGGTACATTTTAAAATTTCCAAAAAACCTAGAATCACAACCTTTATAATTTCTTCGCCACCCAAAAGGGCGCGTTACTGTTCAATTTGAGAAACACTGCGTCCAAGTTTTGTGAGATTAAGCGAAAGTTCAATAATTAAGGAGTTTTATTGAAGTCTTGGGTCAACTTTGGGGTTTCGGACGAGGCTAAGTCATTTTAGATGTCGTTGTAATGCTTGAATGGTTTTTGTTTTGTTAAAAGGTTTGCCGATTACAGGCTTTTGTAATGGAGAAAGGAGGGCGCTTGTGTGAAAATGCTTTTCAATAACTTTTATAAAAAAATCTTAGGTAAAGAGTTTACTCGGTTACCTTATTTTAAGTTAAGTCATTATTACTCTGCAACTCAAAACCTTGTTTAATTAAATGTATCATGCATTTCATGTGCCACTCGGACTCGTGCACACGCAGGGTTAAGTGTGAGTACCTACTAGTTTAAAAACAAGTAAATTAATTTTTTTTTTTACAAAAAACAAGCTTTTATTACTTGTTAATAAGAAAAAGAAGTAAAACATTAAAGAGTGCAAAGTTTCAAGTCCCTACTGTTAACCGTTGAGGAGTTCAATCGTCTGGAGTCAATCCTGGTAGCAGTATCACATCATGCTTATTATAGGTACACATGCATTGTCATCAGGACTGGACCAGTGCGTAACATTTTAGCTCAATTGGACACCGGGAAGTGGATGAAATTTAGCTTGCAAGCAGTGGCGGCTTTAGGGGTGCCGAACGGGGCAACCTCCCGGGGCCTCGCGCCACAATCCAAGCGAAAAAAAATAAGTGTAGATTTTTTCAACTTAAATCTTTTGATTTTGATCTTTAATGATTTATTCAGGTACGATGAATGATTCATTTATTACATAACGGTAATAAATGAAGTTAACAAAACTCGCATCATATATTTTCACGAAGGGCAAAGGGTCTCAAAAAGACCTTCCGCCCGGGGCCTCGCAATGGGTTAGATCGCCACTGCTTGCAAGCTTAGAATAATTACACTAAGATTTGATTACAAACACCGACACAGGAGAAACTAAATAAAAGCTTAAAAAGCTGAAAAAAAAATCTGTAATAATAATTCTATAGAATTGCTTTTAATTTATCGAAGCTTGAAAACTTACCTACATAAAAAAATACAGAATTTTGAGTTTTATGCCCTGCTAAAAATAAAACAAAAAGCTCGCATTAAACTAGGAAGCAAACGTACTCTGTGTTTGTGCTGTCATATTCTGAAACGACAAACATACACTAGTGACAAATAAATGACAGCCAATCAAACTGACATAAATTTTTAGGTTACGTCAAAGACAAAAGTCATAACATTGTTCAAGAGTCGATGTTGTTTTGTTTTGTTTCTTGATGTTCTTTATAATTTCCATATCTCCATGAGATGGATAGTTTCGAAGATATTTATGAAACATTGTGTCGAATTTGTTTGCTTCGCGGTGACCGTGAAACTATGGTGTCTCTAATAGATAATAGTAGTAAAGACGGTTTAAGTTCCTACGGCAAAGCGGTGAAAACATTCGCGCAAATTACTATAGAAAAAGACGATATTTTACCAAAAACTATGTGTGTAAAGTGTCTGTTATTGTTAAAACAAGCTATTTACTTTAAATTCACGTGCGAATCGAGTGATAAACAGTTAAGAAACATGCTAAAAAGTGTACGTTCAGATGCTAAAGTTTTTAAGGAGAAAATTGTAGAGTTTATCATGTATAGACAAATATTTCCGACAGAACCTCTTAAACAGCCATCGAAATGTACCAAAAACACTGCAATACAAGAAAAGAAAGCTGTACCTAGTTATTCTATATCCGAGCTTGATAGTGATCATTTTGATAACACATCATTTAATGATGATGTCAGTGAGCCAAATAAATTAACAAAATGTAAGGATGAAAATAACCAATTATTAGAACAATTGGAGAAACTAGTAGAATCTAACACATCATACACTGATAGTCATTTTGAGCAGATAAAAAGAAAGAAAATAATTGTTAAAAAGAAATCTAATGTTATGGTTTTTAAAAAACGTGTTAATAAGACTGAAAAGTTGGTTTGTCCAATATGTACTAAAGTTTTGGCTAATCCAATTTCATATGACTGTCACATGCAGCGCCATAATGGATACAGGTAATATAAGCTCACCATGCATTTACTAATACTTGCCATTAACAACCTGTTTTTTCATGTAATTAAATTATTTATCATCATTTTTTTACCTGTATTTGTGTACATATCCATCACAAGTTTGTTAAATTTACAGTAGAGAAACTTCTTTGGCATTATGTCCGCCTTTCATACTTGCAAAGTTTAAGATTACAATAGAGGAAAAATAACAATAAATATAATAATCACAATGGTAACTATTATAGATTGCTGTAAAGTAGATGAGGGTTGGTTCCAGCCAGTTAGAAATTTAAATGATTACTTTTTATTTATATAATCTGTCTTGTCTTTATGTATTGTGCATGTATGCCAAATAGAGCTATGAAAGTGTTGGATGTTTTATTTATTACCTGCTTATGTCCATATTGCAATAATATCAGTATAGGCTTATTAAATGAGTGGCATATAAATATCACTCTCCTAGTTTGTAACTGTTACTGTTGAAATTTTTTTGTATAGTAATTAAATTCAATTAACTATTTTGTCTAAGAAACAAACAGCTCTCTTATGTTAATTAAATTATCAGTAGAATTATTATTATCATTGTGTTGAAATAAACTAAATGCATATCTCAGTAATCCACAATTTATTCATAAAAATCTTGAAATGATAGCCCGGTAGCTTGTAAAATACATTTTAATATTTGTGCAATCAGAAGATACCTATTAAAGTATTATTATGATGTAGAGATTACTCAAGTTTTACAACAGCAGTTATGCTAATTAATACCTTCTTCACTTTTAATTGTCAGCAAAACTAAGCAATTTTTAACTTTAAAATTTAAAAAACAAAACTGCTCATACTGAAATGGCCTTCACAGTATGAAATTATTATTATGTAAATTGGGTATATCAAATAGTATAAGTTTCTTTGTATATTCAGACACACTTATAACATAGGTTAAAGATACTGATTTGGAGATAATAAGTGCTTATAGAGGTACACAGATAAGAAAAATTCACCATTTAGTAGTTAGGTATTAGGTAAAATATGTAACTTAGTATTCTTTTAAATTATGAGATAGTTTACCATACTTTGCTACCTACTTCTCTTGACTTTGGCTTTCATAATAGTTGTTATGAAAAAGGTCAAACTAAAAATTTAAGTTTAATTTACCTAAATCACTAATGTAAAGTCAGAGTACAGGTTTGTTAAGGCAAATGTTAGTGTAACAAAAAGGAAATTATTTTTTCCAGGTCTGCTAATGAAAACATCTAATTTAATTACATATTTCACATTTCCATTATTTTTCAAACTTTAAGGGATTATAATGGTGAAGCATGGGTGAAGCTATATTATACCAGGAGTAATGTTTTGATGCAACTTGCCACTAAGCCCTCATAATACACTACATTATTCATCAGGTAGCAAGCTAGGTGTACTCGGCGTGTATATTGTTATGTTAATCCTTCCCTGTTATCGTAGCTCTTAGAAAATACCTTGAGGTGTTTTGTTCGTACACTCATGTATTTGATTTACCTCTATGTAGATATTATAAATTAAATAAAGTTTATAAATAAAATTTAAATGATATAAACATTCAATTTAAAATAATTATAAATTAAATTTATATTATTATCAATCTGCCAATAAAATAAAATTGAAAATAGATTAAATGTAATTAAATTAAATAGGAAATAGGTTTGCATGTAAGAATGTGATATAAAGATGTAAAAATCAGGCATCCAACTTAATTTTAAATGACATGTTTTAGATCATGAACCCTGTTTTGTAAACTCCTACTCCTATACACCTATCACTACTTTCCTTTGACGTAGTTTATTCCTCACCAGGTACATCTGCGAACACTGCGGCAAAGGATACCCCAATCTGCACGAGTTACGCGACCACCAACTCCGAAAACACGACGTCGGTCCCTTCCTACAATGCCAGCATTGTCCCTTCAAAGCATCTAGAAAGTTCGATCTGATCGAGCATCTCAGACTTCACACGGGGGAACGACCATTTGCGTGCGAAAAATGCGGCCTAACGTTCAGAAGACGAGGGATTTGGAGGAAGCATCTAATACATCACTATGAGAAGACAGTTCAGTGCACACAGTGTCCTAGGAAGTTCTATTTACGAGGCGACATGTTGGCCCATTGTAATAACGTCCACGATCGAGTTTACATGTATTCGTGTAGTAAGTGTTGTGCCACTTACGCTAAGACGGCGACGGTTCGACGGCATATGACAGAGAAACACGGTATTCCTAGAGAAAAGCAGGGGAAAATTTTGAGGATTAATAAACGAAGTAGTTAGTGTCCATGAGCAGTAATAGTTTTGTTTACTTTAATAAATTTTTGCAGTATTCGTTTATTTCGTTTGTTTCATTGTCAACTTGAGTATAGGGTCAGTATAAGTCAACATGTTTGTTCTATGTTTTCCCGAGTCAAAAAAGTAGTAATGATACGAGGGCAGGTATAGATAGTACCTAGATAGTATAAAAAGATTTATTGGTTAATTATGAATGTTTGTTATTTAACCCGGGCTCGGTATACTCCCGAAGTCAAGTATTTATTTGTTTTAAGCTCGGAACATAAAATATGATTGGAGTTAAGAGTAGTTGACCGTATATTTTGAAAATCGAACCATTATTTCTGGGCAATACAAATCACATTAAAAACTGAATGTTCTAAACGGGAATCGACCAACCTTTTTCCGTTGCGTGGGGTCTGCAAACTCGGCGCTGAGGTGGTAGGTAGGTAGTCGTTTTCTCGCCAAATTGTTTTCCATCTTTACGTAAGATGTAAAAAAAAGGGATTGCAGGCACATTTGAACGAAACTGAGCACTAGCAACCAAACAGCGAACATGAAGAACAATTTTTGACACGGTTCTAATACGAATGCGGTTATACGATGGCGCTACAAGCGGCGACAGCGATTATACGACTTGTCTGCGTTTTTGCGACTCGACAGTACGATAGTGGCTTTCTATCTCGCCAGCACGACTTCTACTGCGCGGGAAGCTCTCGCCGCTCGCGCAAGGAAACTAAAGATAAGGAGGGTAGAAACCAATTTAATGCACTAGATTTTATTAGTTGTAAATCTATTGACAGATCGAATACTATAACCTGCATAGATTACACAACACTGAACACTTTTGTTCAGCATTTTTTTTTGTTATTGTATCCGAAATTCGGTAGATTATGAATCTTTGGCAATTGACGAGCCCTATACCATATGAATCAGTACTTTTACTTTGAAATCGAAACAATTTAAGCTACAATAATTGTTGTTTGTACAACACAAGCTTACAAGTTACAACGTTCTAGGAGCACGTAACTAGGTCCCGTTTAATCTCATTGAGTCTTGTTTTCATCAATATTCATGTACCGGTAATTACAGAGCTGAAACCTCTTAATCTAAAGGCCGGAAGCCTGTAGTGTTTGCAGAGCTCCTAGCCAGGCATTGGTAATTACCTACGAGACTGCCTTCGGGGTGATATGTGATGATCGTACCGATTTGTAGGTAGATAGTTGAGATATTCAGAGCCGTCTTAGTTCATGTCGAGGCCCTTAAGAAACAAACAGCGAAATGATCGCTGGTAACAAAAAATAACTTGTACTTACCTCACTATCTGTCTGTATTGGTTGCAGCAATAGGTAGGTATAGGTCAATAAAGGTCACTTTTATAACCTATTCTGTTATATTCCGACGCGAAACCTACCCTAGGAGTGTAATGCATGATAGGTAATTAAAAAGATGTGAGGATTTTTTTTCTTTGATTTGCTTTAGTTACGATCATCAGATCATGACGATAATCATATTCAAAGTTAAAGAGAATATTTTTTTTCAATAGCTTTTAAAATAAGTAAGGTTGTTAAATGCAACAGAGTGTCGGCAGGTTGTAAGTAAGACGTGTTCCGGAGCAGGTAATTACTGACGCGTTGCTAGCCGGATACAACTGTCGCTTACAGCGCTTCTCGTGAAACAACAATTTAAAACGGAAGTTTAAGAAAATGTTAAGAGTATTCCTACACTACATACAGGAACTTTGTACCTACCTACAACACGGATTTGCGCATCAAAATCACTCCTATAAAAATAAAGTTATTTAGCAGTCACAGTTAACAAATCTTTTTTATACCTACAGCGCTTAATCTAATTGTTATTTTTCTTTTAGAGAGACACGTTTGACCTGTATTAGTTCTAAATCTAAATAATCGAAGTTTTTAGTAAATAGTTGACTAGTGGGTAGGTATGCCAGTATTTTTTCTTTCTTTGATATAAAAAGTGGAATGTACACGGTAGGTAGGTACGTACAGTACGTACTTCAAATAGGTCTAGGAAGAAGGAACACAAAACATGCACACGAACCTCGCTAGAGTGCAGCTATGAGCACTGCATCCTTCAGGAACCCGGTTACCCGGCACAGCACACACACCTCTTAACTCGTGCACGTGCAGAATTTGTCCACATCCACCACTGATTCTAAACACTCGCGGTTGGCACAAACACTGTTATGAGGCGTAGCGATATGCCATCATAATACCAAGCACGGTACTCATAGCGGTAATGTATTAATTAAGGGAGAAGCAACCACGGGGTAGCTATTTCACGGAGCGGTATTTATTATTATAAGTCGACGCGCGCAAATTTGCAAGTTTTGCAACTGTCTTTGACGTAACACGGAAGATGGCGCGCGCGTCGCGTTACGCCCGATGTAGGTATAGTCTATGCTTGCAAGTTTATGGTGGGGAACAGGGTAAATAGGAAACGTAGGTACCACAGATTAATTACATAATCAATTCATTTACATAATATTATTATATTGGTGTAATCTAGTGCGATTTGGTTATGTAGTGTGTATGAACGGTTTATTATTATTTAATCAGCATTAATAAAAAAAAATTAAGTACATTTATTTCACTGGTTATCAAAAAGCTTCTCAGAAAGGTGGGTAATTACAGTGGATGCCTAAACATTTTATAAAATGGACTGAGTGACCTCATTTTCAAAGTAAATAAAATAACCTTTCAAAGCAGCTCTATTTGAACAAGTTAATGTTTCAGAAGAAATTCTAATTGCGGCCACTATTCCTACTTTCAGGGTATTCAAAATATATACAATCATGCCAAGAAAATGTTACAAGAAAAATAAAATTTAGATGCAAAACTTGCTGCATGAAAAGTAAAATATATCTATTCTTATTTGCTCTAACTTCGACAGATGCAAAGAATGTGATGTCAACTGCAAAGTAGGAAGTTTTCAGCAGAGAACTTTAAAAAAAAATCTTCCAAGTTTTTGATGTGAATAATAACAATCTTTATTATAATGTTAAGCCCTCCACTAACGATGCGTCTATCACTCCAAATGGATGGATGTCTTCTAAAATCGTTCCGTGAAAGTAAAGACCAGTGCCATATTTTTGCACTTCGTGAAATCCATGCATCCAATGCAAATGTGACATAGAGGAAATAATTATTTTTGTCCGTAGCAATAAGTGTTGTTTATTGTAT
This sequence comes from Lerema accius, assembly GCA_001278395.1. Lineage (NCBI taxonomy): Eukaryota > Metazoa > Arthropoda > Insecta > Lepidoptera > Hesperiidae > Lerema > Lerema accius. Next base: position 12,892 of record LGAG01000175.1, read on the forward strand.
GTTGTTTGTATTTTAGTTCAAAATTAATACGAGATTTTTGTTTTAATTTTTATATAAGACATCTAGGTACCTACCTACATCAGATTACATTAGTACCCTTGTTTTATGATCTCAAAAATATTGAACATATTGTAGGTAAGTTTAAAAAATCCATTGTACAGTGTAATCATTGCAACCACCAGTATAAAGTTTGACTGCAACGTTCAATTCAAAGTATCGCGGCATACGTCCAAACGGAAGTATAGTCTATGGCGTCGTAATTTTGGTTACATCCATTTGGAATGCATCTATTTGAAAGCACGAAATAGCGGGCTTTAGGTAAATTTGAAATGGGACACTTTATTTCTACTTTTTCTTTTTTTTTTATTATATTTCAAAGTCCAGCGCTAAAAATTATCAAGTGCAGTGAAAAAAGAAAAAGAACATTATTTTATTTGATAAGTAAGAATCAACCTAAATACTAGTGTTTTGGTAAATATTTTCGAATAGGTACCTATAAGCCGTACATGGGTACGTTTTTTAAATTTTTCGTGATACGTCAATGTATTTCGTATTACAAATATTCTTTCAATGCACCAACCATAAACTTAGTAGAAGTTGCTCTGTTCATAGTGTTCTAAGTTCATAGACAAGGTGGGCTGATTTTTCTAAATCTGAAAACCGACAAGATGGCGCCAACTGACTATCAATGGCGCGTGAGTCGTATTGAAAATTTGAAACCGTCGGGTACGCAGCTAACTTGCGCATCGAAATAAACAAAGTTAGTTATGAGTGTTATAATTATCTAAGTAGTTATAAGTTACGTGCAAATTAATAGTGTGACTGTGCCAATCAAGAAAAGTGTTTTAGAATCACACCTAAAGGAATTCCAGTGCCTGAAGCCTGTTCTTTTCGAGGGAGCTCGAGGAACTTCGCCAGGAGACCAGCTCGGGGCAAAAGGTTAGTGATTTAAACATAGTCTTTTTATATCGGCAACGGAATGCTTGACGTCACTCAACATGAAAACACACTAGTAGGTATTATTCACTCTTTTATTCTATACCTAGAATCTATTATCGATTTATCGACTATAAACATTTGCTAGACAGAGTTTTGGGAACAGGTAAACACTATAAGCAAATAGGCGAGCGTCGCCATCACATGACAACAGTTGGGAGTTTATTACACACTCGCTTGTTTAATGCTAGTCTAGTCCGCATAGCAGCAATTTTGATAAGTTACTTGTGTGGGGTGTGTAGGGATGCCTTGAATTCTAACCGTCTAGGCGTAGGTAGGTATGTGTCTTTAGAGATTAAGAGAAGGTAGGGAATTACTTGTATTTTCATCTATAGGCACCGTTATACGAATCGTTGTGTTATGTACCTATTACCTACTTAGTAATTTCTAAATCAATGTTGTCTTTTTTATGATAAAGTTCCAAAAAATCATCGAATATCTTATACAATAGTTATTTATAGACGTTTACTTTTCCTTTTCGTATCCATATTTCCCCTTGGACATGGGTTGACCCTTAGTAGGTATTTATTACGAAAGGTACACCGATCCCGTTTGGCAGTCGTTAAGCTATGTCGGCCTTCGGGAGGCCTTAAAACTTTCTAAACTTGATGAATTACCAATCTTCACTATAACGTAGTGGAGTATCCTTGAGGTCTTCATAATGATAATGCAAAACACATGCCTTTTAGTTCATTGTTATTAGGTTGAGGACGTAAAATATACGAGTAGGTATTAATTTATATTTGCCGAACACTTTTTCAAAGTCTGCTCAATAGTTTTGGCTTAAGTTAATAAAAGGGAAACTTTCCCGCTTTTTTCAGCCCTGGTCTTAACTTAGGTAATTTACAACATTTTGCGACGTGGTGTGACATGTTTGAGAAGCAGTAATTAAATGTAGGACTGCCGGGTTCCCTGGACAAGATTTTCACAATATGGGACGAGAAATAAAAAGATATCTAAGCGCGCTCTGTGTGAAAACACGAAAACTCCAATTGGGCTGTGTTTTTTTTGTGTACGAACGACGCAAAAATAATTATTATTGAGATGATAAGAATGCGTGGAATGTAGTGCGGAACACATCGGTTCTTTAATAACAACGCAACATTATCTTTTACCTACCAAATATCATTGAATTTGTACCTATAAATTATGTATGTAGGTACGTATTATGTCACACTAATTCAATACGGTACTTTTTGACGCGAGTTTATCCCGGGCGCGGGTGTTTAACACTCCCGTACGAACGTTCCTTAAGGTAGGACGAAACCGGGAAAACTCGTGCAGATAACAAGTAACAACTTTAGTTAAATGTGTTAACTACAAGTTAGATTGTACCGTTATCCGCTAGGCTGACGGCGAGCTGTATAGATCAACGGTTTACTTTCAAATTTAGTTATCAAACTGGATTTTGGCATTGCGAATTAGTTTTGGGTGAACGTTAACAACTTTTAGCTTACCTTACCTATTATATTTACCGATTTATATGGCCTTATAGGAGTGAGATCTTATGCAACCTGGGGGGTTCAGATATTTATACTCGACTCTGTAGGTAGGTACGTACTTATTAGCTCCATTAGTTAAAGAATGGAACTAAACTTGTCATTCGCTCCGAAACACGTATCTTTTTAATACTTACGTCTTGTAATTCCATTCTTTAAATAATTAAGCGCTAGATATTTACATGGACTAAAGGAATTTTGTTCCTATCTATAGTAATTGAAACAATACTGATTAATGATTGTTATTTAACGAAAACAACCAGTAGGTACCGAGAGTTTAAAATGACCTTCGAAGGACGGAAGCACTCGAAAAATTTGTCACTAACGGTCACCACTAATTTACTTTTCGACCGCGCCCGCAGTTTAACTTCACCGATTAGGTACCTATTTAACTTCAGCGAAACTAACAGTTCTCGAGTTGACTGCCGAACTTAAAAAACAACCGATCGAATATCTGTTTCATGTTTCTTTGTATTGTCTGCGGTAAGTTCATTGCAGAACCTCATTACCTACTTTATTGTTCCCGCTACTAATCAAATTTCTTTAATTAACAGTTGTTTCGAAGTACACTGAATGAAACAAAAGATTTCGAGTTAATTAATTAGTTACGTACATAAAACGACTGTTCCGCTGTTCCCGGATTCAGTTTCAGAAGTAGGTTGTTAATTTTAAAATTTGTTTTAATTCATTCGCCATTCTTTAGCCATAGTAGGTTCGTATGGTCTACGAAACTTAACTATGGTAAATTATACGCCTATGTAATTACCCTTGTTATACCTAAGATTAGGTTAATAGTACTTCCTATAGATATATCGCGTCGCAATTTGTACCGTGTGCACACATGCGCAGTTAAGAATCTAAAAGGAAATTCCCATTAAAAATTGAGTTCCCTGTATTTAGATTTTAAAATGTATTAATGAGGTAGCCAGCTCAAAGGACCCTACTCGTAAAGGTAAAGAAAAAGCAAGTGTAAAGGATAATCCGTCGTTCAATCAGTTTGTTAAAAAGAGCATAGAATAGGTAGATACTCTCTCGTTAGGCTCTTACCTAAGTATGTACTTCATTGTTAGTACTAGACATAATTCTGTTCCTAAATAAATACGTTCATCTGTTTTCCAGTTATTTCATTAATCATTTTCACGGTTCATACTTTTATTACTCCATAATACAGTTTTAATAATCCATTTTCCGGGTGAAATATTTCCTGAACCTTTGTCTTGAATAATGATCATTTGTCTTTGTATTCGTAACCCCAGTTTCCTTTTAGTTTTGATTTCATCAGTAAAGTTTTCAAACTAGTCGTGTCTTTCTTTGTTAGTGGATTAAAAGGGAACAACACTACTATTAGGGAAATTACGACGTTCTAAAATTTTATACAAATCACTCGGAATAAAAGTCACAAAGGATGCGCTTTTCGTTTGAAATTTGACCAGAACTCAAGTCAAATGATAGATCTTAGATTCGTCTAATATAGGTACCTACATGACAACACATTTTTTAACAAATAATTTAACCTTTTTTAAAATAGATTGTTATGTTATTGTCAACGTTATTTGTCTATCTACGGTGATAAATGTCCCAAAAGTGTATTTCTGCGCAGATTAAATCAGATTGGCAACCAGTGGAATAAACGATCTATTTTCTTCGAATACATTAAGTACTTAAATATTTATGTTCAGTCGCATACCAAGATTAGTTACATAGGAATTTAACTAGGTACCTACTAATAAGATGTTGCGGTCTTATAGCGCTCATAACATATTTACCTACTAACGTAAGTACCTACTAATTGTTCCTACGATGCGGTTATTAGGAGGTAATTTGAAGTAGCTTGCACATTACACTTGCTATTATAGAGCAAAGTAGGTAGGTTCTGCAATGTCTTTTACACAAGTTCACATTACTTGTTTCTTAAGTAAATAATTTAGCGTCAACTACCTAACACAAATAGGTACATTTATATAAAACTATACTGGATGCGATCATGTTTTGTGTTACTAAAAACAGACCTGAAGAAAACGTGAACATTATTCTATAAACAACCACGCTATACAATTTTCTGCTACAAAGCATCTTGCCACATTAGTTTTCTAATAACACAGCATTGTAATCAAAAATTTCAGCCAGTCATTATTGACGACTAGGTACAATAAAATAATTGCAGATTCTATCGTCATATCGTAAATACCTCGTTTCACGGCTGAATTAACCGCAATATAGAGATATGAAAATTATGTTGCGCGAATGTTCATTAGGTATGTCATTTTACGCCTCTAGCTATCATTTACTAAATTATTTGGTACCTAAGTATGTATGTTTTATATACCTACTACCTACTAAATTATAAATGTCAATGTATTTTAATTTGTTTGCACCTAAACAAGATTTTGTTTGTCGACGTGATAACGTTTTATAAATCGATGAACACCGGTAACATTAAACACTAACACACTCATACCCCCGCAGTAGGATACCCTGTGTCCCGGGTGTCATGGACAACACAAATCACACATCACTAACACCCATGACCTGAGAACAAAAATTTATCTGTCACATAAATATCTGCCCCGGCCGGGAATCCAACCCGGGACCCCTCGCTTCGCAGGTAGGGTCACTATCAACTAGACTACGGGGTCGTGAAACATTTACGACGTTTCGCTTGCAAGCGGAAGCGCGACGCATTTGTCTCTCTTCACGCTTACCATTACGTCACCCGTAAATTCGAATTGAAGATGGATGACGAATCTGTCATGAATCCATGTACTAGGTAAAAAAATCGATAAACCTGGCAGAGTTATCTTAGTTCTGTCGGCGAAAGTTGGTTTCTAGAACTGAAGGCCGGAAGATCAAACTCCTGACTTATGTTACATTTTTTAAATATCTTAAGTTCCAAATCATACAAAATTACAAATCATAAAATTAAATGTATTCAATGTTTTCTAATCATGCCATCGACGACCGACGTTATAGACAACCATTTTTTAAAATAGATAGTTGGTGAACTTACTCATATTAAAGTAAAGAAAATACGAACGACTAAAACATTGTACCTAATTATCTTTCTGACTTTATAAACTTCTGTAAAACAATTTCAAAGTTGGCGAAGTGTAAATTGGCGTGGAAATTATTGGTTTTGGGAATAGTTTCAGTTCCGCATCCGACCAAGTATTTTCGTGTATTTTCGTAATCAGATTAGAAATGAGATAATCTCCGACAATACCGCTGCTAATAAACTTGCTAATTGGGTCGTTGGCTAATCTCAGTTGTGTTTCAGTTGAGGGCTTTTGTCTTTTGTGTCAATACACGTAATGTGTATGCGATTTTGCCACTAGTAGGGAAGGTCGACATAAGATTCAATAAGTTAGAAAATCGTAAAAATTTGATAATCAAACATAGGTACTACATAGTTCGTGTGACGTCATCATTATCTATCGGCTCAAATTCTATGTAAAATCTATTATAATGCTTTAAAGTTTCAACTTTTACTACCTTTTTAAATACCTATGTATAAATAAATAAGCTCTACACTCCGCCCACAGTAGGATACCATAATGTCGTATGTGCCCTGGATTACACTAATAAACAAAGGATACAATCTTTTAAATTTCTACTTAGCTGGGAATCGAACACGGAACCCTATGAACTGCGGTATTCTATAATACACGAGGTGCGTCCCGTACAATAATACGCCGTGTTCTTTGAGCGTAATCAATTCAATGCTTATAATATCTCTCTGTCTGCTCTGTCTCGCAGCGAATATTGAATTTCTCAATTAAAATGAGCGAAGAATCCTTGTATTTATTTGAGCCGCATTTCCGTTCACGCACCCTCCTTACCCTTCTCTATTAAATTATTCTTCGTAGGAGCTGCCGGCAAATTTAATTACAGTTGCGAAGGATAGTTTTAAATTTAATTTATATTTGCAAATTTCTCTAATCCTGCTTCACCCCAATTCAGATTTTATAAGGTTAATTGAAAATTTATTGCTTGTTTCTGTTGCTAAGTTCCACGAGTTAAGTGCTTCTCTGAAATACCTACTAAGTCTTTTTCTTCAGTAAGAATTTTTCTTATAATTTAAATAGTAGACGGTTAAACGGTTTTATCCTTAAAAGGGCCTTTAAAGCTACCGCGTATTGCATTCAATGGTTCTGAAATAAAAATGAAACTAAAAAGAATTCGTTCGAATCTCGTATCTGAAAATTTTAATAAAAATCAAAATACTCCTTCAAAATATACAAACAACAGGTTTATTAAATGAATTGTTCGTCCGTAGAGAATAATGAAATCACATCAATTCCCCGCCAATAATTCCTTTAACCCTTTCGCAGTCGCCTCATTAACCCGAGTGACGTCACCTGTCGCGGGGAGGGTTAAAAAAGTCGAACGGGTTAACCCGATTTCTGCAAACATTACAAGTTGGAGGTAAACGGGTGCCCTCTAGAGACACTATGCTCTAATTTATAAGCGAAAGCGACTTATAAAATGTTTTAAAAAATATAAAACATACGTTCAACTGTTTTTTTGGTCTCTTTGGATTTGTAAGCAGAAGGTTTATGTAAAACACAATCTTTAAATAATCCACCCGAACCTAGAACATTTTTCATGGAAATTTACTTGAAGAAGTATGGTGTATGAAGTCTACAAATCGGCATTTAGCTAGGCGTCTTGGACAGAGAGATTCAAATTTGTCATAATACACACAGCAAAAAATATTGGCAAGCCGTGGCTATTTCGGTTGTTTCGGACATAAAAAATTAATTTTTTTGTGCAGATTTTTTAGATCTTTGGGTTAGGATGATTTTGAAAATGTGGATGGTAGGTCTACGTAGAACTGATGACATTAATAATGATAGAATACAGTCGCTGTTGACTTAGACCGCACTCGAACAGATGTCCATGCCGAAGGGAAATCATTTAACTTCTATTTTCTCAGACGGATTTTTATTCCAAGTACCGAGGAGAAAGGTTTTAGGTGAAACATTCTATCTTGGTCCAGATAAGTGGTTGCTTTTTTATTTTGAGGAGTTAACGTGAATTCACAGAAAAGCTTCTTAAGTATGTAATTTTCTTGAACAAATTGAACGCGGCACTGCAGAGCGCGGATTCGAAGTGCTTTTTAATGATGTTAGAGAAAACGTTCTGTGGTCGGAATTCGACCATAATTTATGCCAAACTAGACGATATACGATACCCGCGGCTTTGCCTGCGGAAGAGTAGATAAAAAAATACTGGATTCTTCCCAAGGGAACCTATAAACATAGTGTGTTAGTGTGCGTTTTGTTTCCTAAAACAGCATTATATCGGGCTTAAAATTTTGCCTTCTACACTTCCATGCCATGTAAACTTTTACTATTCCAAATAGATTCCTAACCCCTGATAGGTCTCACAATGGGAAGAATGTTATTAGACCAGTATTCCGCCTTCAGATTATCGATCTTTCATCTCCAAGTGTCGTAAGCGCCAATTACGACCAATATTGTGTTGACAGCTGTAACATTAATCATGTGATTTAGTCATGGTATGGCGGCCGGCGAGAGATATGGCGTTTTTTCTACTGACAATTTTCCTTAAAGTGTTTCGGGAAAGAAAATTATGACTTTTTTGGAGTTCCGCACCTTAAAAGAGTACCGGGAGTCTTTCCTTCGGCTTTTTTCCTCTCGACACTAGCGTACTTAGGCTTAAGTATAACGTATCTGTTTCATAAAGCCGATGATTTGATCGGTATCGTCTAACAAGATTAGGAACTTTTTTTTTAATTTTTTTTATATTGTTATTTATATTGTAAATTTTGACATTCGTTAAGTAGGTAGGCTACGATTAAGTAGTTCCTAAGACGAAATAAATTATTTGAATTTGAAAAGAAAAATGGAAACCTTGCAAACGTCTTGGTGTAGCTAACTCTGAAGACAAATGGTCGCTTTTGTATGTTTTTCAACTCTGCTCCTCCTATCATTTCCTGATGCGATTTCCCGACGTTTGTACGCAGCCTATCTCATATGGGTAGTGGAAGTACATATTATATATTAGAACCCTTTCAGAACGCCATGTTTGTTAATATCTTGATGGATTGCTGAGCCGTGTTTGATGAGATGGAGCCGTGATGGATTGCCAGAGATTTGTTTCATTTACCAGATGTGAGTGTTAACAGCTGGAAATAAACAAATGTTCAACCTCGAGTAGGACTATATGGGGACTGTTAGTTGGTTACTAGGTCGTGTTTTCGTTAGTGCCGAGACCGCGAAAGTTATTACTAATAGTACAGTAGTCTTTTTAGTAAATGTTGGTTGGTAGTCCAATTAGTAGTCGTTAGTATTTGTTCCACTTGAAGTCAGATAGATGCATTGCTACCCCTGAGGACTAAGATAGTCTCTAGTATAGTGTTGGTACTCTAGCACTCAAGCCCCCAGCCGGAACACGACGAGTCATTTGGCGGCTGACTTAGCAAGAGGATGGTCGCTGCCCAGGTGGACTTCATATCTATAATAGAAGTCGCCGGCGGCTCCGCCCGCGTAATTTTCCCGTTTCTGAAATATATTTTTTGCTGCTCCTCTTCTATTCATCATAGCGTGATGTTATATAGCCTATAATATGTTTCCTCGATAAATGGACTATCTTACACTAAAAGAATTTTTCAAATCGGTCCAGTAGTTCCTGAGATTAGCGCGTTCAAACAAACAAACTCTTCAGCTTTATATATTAGTAGAAGTAGATAACGGTGAATGGGCTTAAGATTTAACAATGTCCATTAATTGCTTTCTATCATAGATTTTTAACTTCTCACCACTAATAGATCACGCTATATACTCACTTAATTTATCTACTTTCTTCATATTATCGTAGCTTTAAAGCTGTGAATGTACTTAAAAGGTATACAAACAATATCCTAGTTATAGAAAACAATTGCTTAAATGGTTATAAAATAAAACACTAGCCCCGACATTATTAGAAGATGATCCCATTAGGAGCGCAGGGTCGCCCAACCGCGGGGCCGCTACGACGCGTTATATTTAATGGGGGCCGCTATGGACTCGGTTGCCATTTATACGGTTTATCTGCACTACGGGTCGGTTAATTTAAACTGCTATCATTATAGACGTCAAGCTCTTTAGCTAGAAAAAATAATTAGAAGAGGAAATGGTATGCTGTATTAATAGGTACTTACCTACTGTGGTATTATACAATATTTTACTTACCTATACAGTCGTTTTAGCATACGCGCTTACACGCGCGCTATGGTACGCGCTTCAAAAAACCTGACGCGCGTAAACTGTAATTGCGGCGTGTTTGCTCGAACCGGGTAATGGCGTTCTGTCAGTATCAACATTGATACGAGCTTAGAAGCGCGTCAACGCTCGTGCGAGTCAAAAGAAGCGCTTATACGTGCCTACATGCGCTTCCAACGACGAGCTTAAACGCGCGTAGAAAACGCTGGTCTGAAACTGCCCTAACTCCAATAGACTTCAGTGCAGAATATTATCAAGCGTTTTGAGTATTATGTGCTAGTGTACTGTAATAGAAAACGTTCTTTTAGAATGGGTAGATCAGGTGCTAGAGAGAGTAGATTGGATGATAAAATGGATAGATTGGGTAGGTAGCACTTGGATAGGTAGATTGGGTGCTAGAAAAGATAAATTAAGTAGGAATAGATTGGGGAGATTAGGTACTGTTAAAAAGGTTGGGGGTTATAAAGCAGTGTTCCGCAAACTTTTTGTGTCAACGATAATTTTTGGAGGTACACCCCAAATTAAACAGTAGTATTTAAGTAACATGAATTAACATTTATTATTAATCAATTAAACAATATTTATTGTTAATCAACAAAGCTAAACTTTAAATTGCATAAAAGGTATTTAAGGTGCAGCATGAGTTTGTTTAATCAAGCATAGACGGTCAACATTAATAGTAGGTAATCGTTGACAGGACTTAATTTTTCTGAGGGACACCAACTAACGATCAAGGCACACGTTTTCCGAAACACTTTTATAAAGGGGAGATTCGGTAACGCTAGAATGGGCAGAACTAACCGCAAAGCCATCAGTGATGACGACTATTATTTCAGTGTGAGTTGACCCTTACACTGGCAGTGTCGAAGTTCGAGGTCAATGCAGGCTGTTTCTTTGTCAAAGCAATATCGGGTCTTAGGACGAACATTTTAGAAGCCTTTAATTAACTTAAATAGTCTTTTAAGCCGTTTAGTTGCCCGGATTATCGTCGTTGAGAACCAAATTTAGCGGCCGGCACTGACGCTGTGGAATCAACTACATTTTCTCTTCTTATTTCATTATTCAATTTATTTAACTGGTGCATATACTGCGTCCGTAGAAATTCTGGTTTTTGAGAAGACAATTTTTTTCTCTTAACTTTTTTTCCATCCCTGGTCCATTGTTAAATTATTTGTCTAAGTTGCAGGTTGGTTGTTCAAATAAAATGTCAAATACGACAAACTAAGTTGCACACAACTAAATTGTTTGAAACTTTTTCATACAGATTTTTTTTGGGTTTGTGTATTATGTCTGGTTCTTTCAATTACGGTATGTTTAAATAAAACAACGTATTAAATAAAACAATTAATTATTTAATAAGTTTTTATATACCATTTGCCTTAAAATTAGAATATTATTTACAGATATTAACAATTAATATAATTAATGAAGTTAAAATACTTTACACATGAAATTTACGTTGACCAAAAGTTGATACAAAATAATTAAGATTTTTTACTTTTGGTCATCTCATATTTTTCTACTATTTACAGTGTTTATAGTGAATTAGTCACTTGTCAAATAAAAACTGATAAAATTTAAACTTAACTACATAATTTTGATTATAATTTATTGGTAACATACTCAGGATATACATTTAGAAATTAATTTTTGACGTTAACCACAAACATTTTATTTATTTTTCATTAAATAACGAATCTTACTCAACCAATATGTTGTCTGTAACAAGTAAAGCTCTAAATAATTTAACGACAAAATTAAAATAATCAAGTGACTGTTAAATCAAACTAACTTAATTTCTCCAATTCTCCAAAAAACATTAAACAATTTGCAATAACATGATAATTACATTTAGTCGTAATGAATAATAAATTTCGTAAATAATATTGTATCAGTAATAGCTATTTGATAAACATCATATTCACATTGAGTTTCTAACAATAATACACTTAATAACAATATTATAATACACATTTTGTAGAAAACACTCTCCGTCCACTCAGATTGACCTACGTACAATGACCCCCGTATTCACAAACAATACTTGCTTCAGTAAACACTATGCAAAGAATGCTATTACTTAGTGCGTCATCGCGTCGTGTAAAGCCATCCATCATAAACAACACACAGGCATATATTATAAAGTCCATAACATTCTATAAAGCTCAATAATTAGGCTATTTGATGCAACTTACAAATGTACTTTTTAATAAATTCAAGTAAATTAACAAAACGTTATGAGTCTTTATCTGCACAATCTACCCTTTCTTTTTCTTGTGTGTGTTTCTTTTGCTTGTTTCCTTGTGTTTCAGCAGGTAAGCGTATGCTTAAATGTGTTATCAAATAGATATCTATAGTTTACAAATAGATGTAAGTGTTCTCGATCAGCTCATAGTATTTGTGAACACAGGGCAAATCCAATTATGTGCGTGTATGTCGATATCTCTGACATGGCGATCTAAAAATAAGTTGGCGGAAGTTGATGTAATAGCAAAGTTCAATTACGTTCGGGAAACTTTGCAAAACTTGACGTATAGGGGCGGCATGATGAATTGTACTTCCAGCCGTACAACGCAGTAAATAATGTAATCGGCGAAGCACGAATCGAAAGCGTGGTTTCTGAAAAAGGATTTTTGATTTTGTATAGAAACTTTTTCTTCGTAAACTTCGGAAGCTGTGGGTAAGAATACGATCAAAACGATTTCCAAATTACAGAATTTTAGCAAACACAAAATTATTCCTTCTCCGAATACAGATTAAAGCAAAACATACCTACTAATTAAATTAATTTGAAGGTAAATTGATTTGGTTATTATATTTAATAAATACTTACATTTCAGTACTAATTAGTACGAAATGTTTGCCGAATTTAGTCATTAGCTTACTTTGAATACAGCCTAGGCACTGAACAGTCGTGAAAATAAATTAGTAAAGCAACCCATGTCAAAGACATCACATGAGAATACAGTCCTAGAACTCAAACAATTAGAGTTAATTAGTTTACCGCTAGACGATTAGTCTAATTGTCACCGCAGAATAATAGTCAGGGTGATTGGAGTCAGAAGTGTGATGACACGCGAGTTGAGGTAGGTGATGACGCTCGGTGATGATGATTGCATCGCAGCTGGGTTCTCACCTGTCAAACATCGAGTAAATTATCATCTTCATCTAGCTACGTATGATTTGGGGGAAGAAGCGTTCAACTTAGCAATGCACCAATCTCTTGCTTTTAGGGTAATAAATAATCTATACAAGTCATACGAGTCTATCACTTTTTCCTTAAAGGTACATCAATGATATCTTTGATAATGCTAATGCCAATATGATGATCAATATGATCATTTACTCATAATTATCAAATCAAAACCTTTGACTCTTTATGATTTTTCAGAGTTTCACCTAGGTCGAAGCAAGAAATAATTTTCATATTGTACCTATTTCCCTCCAAATTGTCCAAATTGTGTACCGGCTATCAATGTAACAGTCAAATTAATTGACAATTGCCTTCAAGCACGTTCGATTGTCACCGACAAACAATGTACTAACAATCAAACAATCGACTGTATTGTTCGATGAGTTAATGAACGAAACTGAACGTAACAATCAAATGATTAACTGAGATGTGGAGAGGGGAGTTATTCGCAAAACGACGTAGATTTACTATATTATATTATTTCTCAGAGAATTTTCTTAGAATCAGAACGAGACGTGTACCACCAAACTTAGGGCCCTTTATGCGGGTCATGATAGAATATCCATAGCTTAGGTATCTTTACACGGAGTGTCTTCATGGTGAATTAGTTTTTAACGATAAGGATAGGGTATACGAACAGCATAGAATTCCAGAAACAGATATAATTAGAAAACAGTAGCAATGTCGTACTGAAAATAAATCTAAGAGGGATAAGAAAAATAAAACCTAAGAACTGGAACTCTTCAAGGAATAACTTTTCGCCACTGAACAAGAAGAAACTGGTAGAGATTAAATTCCTATTTATTCTCGTTACAATTCTAGGTAATCTGATGAAATAGACCAGCATTTGAATACCTCTCGATACATTGAATTTAAATTAAATGCAGATCGAATTTATAGGAGTATATTATGGGATTTTAAAACTAGTAGGAAAACTAGTAGAATTAAAATTTGTAGGAAAACAAAAAGCCCGACTGCTGAAAATTGGAGGAATATTTTGAAAAAATATATAGCTTATGTGAATCTCACAATTGAGACGAATCCAATGGTACCTTACGTGCTGAAATATGTCAAGAAGTTTAGGATCTAGGGCGTGCCATAGAAATGGACAAACATACGATCGAAAAATATTACCATTACGCAGACGATTAAAAAAAATTTACATTATTTTTAAGCAGTCTTATAAATAATAAAAGTACTAGACTATTATACTATGAAATTTTGAAATATTAATATACGACTATCATCAGGAGTATAAGGAACCTAGTGGTACCAAATTCGAAATGTCTACTGACCAGATTCGACTTGTCTGGGTCGACCACTTTTCAATGTCGTCGGCTAACAAGTAACTTATTCATTCTCTTCATGGTTGTTTGTGCCGGCTGTTTACATTTTACGTGACGGTACCGAAAACTTTCACGTGACAGTTTCATCAAACGAAGTGGATGGATCCGGTAAGCCGTATATAGTTCCGATTATTCCATTAAATAAATTAGTTTAATATACTTATTGCTGTAAATATTGAATAGGGCAAACTTCTTTCTTCCTCAGTTTTATGGAGATTCTCCATGCATTGGATTCAGTCATGAAACTGCAATAATATTTATTTTGTTATTTTCACAGTTACATAAATATCGACTATTTTGTAGGCCTGATCTTCACAGGTTACATTACGTCATGAAACCCTAAAACTATTTTTTTGATATTGGTACCTTCATTTCTTGGTTGAGATACCGGTACAAAATCACAATACCAACAATATTTTGAAAAATTCCAACCTCACTTCAGAAGAAATATTTGTACGATAGGAAAGACTCATATATAAGGAGGCTGGTAAAGGGGCTATTTCCTGTACGAATCCCAAAAAGGTCGTCACCCGAAAATATGAAGGGACGCCTTTCGCAACCCAAGAATTTACCGGCAAATTTAAGGTCCCTGGAGAATTAGGAAATAATAGAGCAATCTTCGCCATCAATGCGGTCGATAAAAGCTACATGTGAACCAATTACGACCATCTTCGGGTCTCGTAAGAGGGCCCACCATTCAATTATAAGGTTGTTCGTGCCTTTGCTACTTCATTTGCAGTGTTGAATGACAACCTAGAAGCTTCTTATATTTACTTAGTTTTTACTACCTTTCAACATAGTAACGACATGTTGTAAGTGTTGGATATTGCCTAAAGGTTTTGCTACCAAGGTTAGATTTCGAAAAAAAAAAAAAATTACAAAAGTAGGGTTTAATAAATAATATTGAAATACTTGATTTACGTTTGTAGTTTTGCGGTATGGTTTAAATATTAATTAGTGGTACATAAACTGCTGTATTAACCGCTAGACCATCGTTATAATTTCACATTTAATCTAATTCATTACCGTGATGCAAGCTACACCCAAATGACAATTTGATTACCATTACCCATCGCCAATTTGCATTGAAAAATACGGCAGAAAAAACTTTAAACATTCTCACAAAAGGCAGAATGAACTTTAAACATACTCACAAAAGGCAGAATAAACTTTAAACATTCTCACAAAAGTGTCTGAGGATCATGAAGAGGAAGTTAATGAACTCACCATTAAATATATGGACGTATATACTGGCAGGGATGGCGTTGTTGGGCACGCAGGTGTAGTTGCCGGCGTGAGAGACGCTGGCAGCTGGGATCAGCAGGTCTGACAGTCGCTGGGCGGCATCCGTCGTCACGTTGATCCCTCGTTCCACGTCATAGTTGATCATTCTGCTGTTGTGGTACCTGTGGATGATGATATTGGTTATTAGCAAGAAATTATGAAGATGATACGAAGAAGATTAATATACTATACCACGTCAAGTTAAAGCTAATTCAGGATAATTATGGATTTTTTTATAGTTTTTTTATGGACTTATTGTCATGATTCGTTAATTACAAATAAGTTAAATTATATCGTGCTGCACAATAATGTTCTCGTATAAATAAAAATAAATAGCGGTAATAAAATCTTTTTCTGTAATTTCATTTAGGATAAAAAATATCATGAACTGAAACTGTACTAAACAAAGAAACAGAACGAGATACAGTTATATCTCATGCAGTATTAAGGTTTTCTAGTAATAGTAATTATGGCTTTCTAAACAAATCGTGGTCCAGTTACTGTCAAAATTACAGTATTTTATAGCTCCAGAAACATAATGCATGGATACATTTGTTTATTAAACCTATTCTGAGGCGGAACGTTTCCTTTGAAAGACGTTTACTTGTATAATTGCATTGGAAACCAGCTGCATAACTACCCGTATTTTCCCCAATATTACGTTTCTAAATTGTTATGTGTAGTATCTTGCCAGGCCTGAAATAGGAAAACACTATTTCATTAGAGCACGGAAAGCAGTTAAGCCATAGCTTATAGCAGCTTTAAAACTTACCACAATGCGAGTGCCGGGTACGCTTTGCGTAAACCCTAATACCTTTCACATTTATAAACTTTCTCCAATCGATAAGCTTAAACTTTATTGCCCCCAGGTTTAGGCTATGTACAGTATATAAACTAAGAAAGGATTTTGTTCAAAATATTACACAAGGCAGTTTTCTACAAGTATTTTAATGTAGCAAACTATTATTACTAAAAATGTTTCTCTAGCAACTGAAAAAGGGTTATCTTGTCCTTTAATAACATCTTCCACGTTTTATTCTTAGTTCAGGTATCCAATAAAATGTAAATCACGTATGACGAACAAAAAAGGAAAATTTTATAATATCAATAGAGCATTTTTTAATTTTTAAAAGGTATCCTTTCAACCTGACTCTTAATACAACGCAGCTGGGAAACCATTAATCATACGCATAAGGTTTTTAAAAAGGGAGTACCTAGTTAGAAAGATATATAATAAAGTAAGTCACCACGTCCTATGGATTTATGGATTTCATCACAATTTTCCATGCAAAACAACTGTTTCTAAGTACTAACGAATGCTATTACCTCCTTGTTTGACAGTTAAGCAAATAAAACTGACTGTAATAAATGAGCTCAAATCAAATCCAAATTCAATCACTCTTAAAAAGTTTGCACTAAACAGGACGAATGGAATCACTGAAAGCCAGTTCACCTCGACAGCTACGAACTTTATATTGTGATAAACGACGGTGATTTAACACGGTGAGAAAGCCTCGCCTATTTGAATATAGAGGAATTGAAAAATGGGCCGCGAAGTCGCTTGTATAAATTACTTGTCTAGTCAGCCGATCCAATGAGTTAGAAAGAAACTATTTATCTCCTTCGCAGCTGCAAGATTTCTTTCATCGCGATCCGCGCTATTTCTTTTCGTGCTTTTATCCAATTGATTTTACTTTTCAAATCCCACTACATTTTACGCTGTAACTTTTATTTGGTAAACTTTATCGTCGTGATCATTAATGTGACGGGTTTTACCCAACTGCTATTTCACAGGTAAAATATTTTACTTAATTGTAGAACTTAGTTACTACAATCTATAACGTTTAAGCCTTAACTATTCATCAATGTTTTTGTACCTGGGTATGTTAAATAGATCATTGTTATCACTCGTGATGCCGAAGGCTTTACCCACAAGTGTTGACCATTTACAGCAACTAATTAGAATTCGACTAGTGAGGTGGAATATATTCTAAGCTTCCTCAATTGTCCGTGCAGTCCGCTGCTAATGGATTTAGCCGGGAGATTGTTATTGTAAAGGGATGTCTACTGGACATTTACATCACGTCCCGTCCATAGTCTGCATATATTGCACGTAACGTTGGTTAAATTGGATAATCACTTATAATTATTCATGCCATGAATTGTAATGTATAGGTATGACTCGAGACTACAACGTCGTTTATAATTAAATCAACATGCTCTAATAACTGTATTACTACTGGAATAGAATCTCCTCTTGTAACGTAGAGAGAGTATCTCATTGACTAAGTTCAAATTATCCGACAAAGTTTATCAGTTCTTGAACCCTGTTTCAAATTATGGAGATTTTTGTGATACTTTCTAAACCAAGTGATACATATCTTTTGAGAACACTTTCGGGAGTCTCAGTTATGCAAATTAACTTCTGAAGTTTTTTACCGAAACAAGTGTTTAAAGTTTTCTAATAGGAACATAATTTTGAATAACAATATTTTCTTGTACATTTTGCCTTTTTCCCTTGTTAAAATTCGGCTATCACAACACCATAGATAGGATATTATTAACATTGGACTACAACGTCGTTGTTAACAATAGGTATGGACTACTAAACTGCTTTTGTGATGTTGCCAAATTTGACATCGCATTCAATCTGGTAATTAGGGCTCCAATTAATGGCCAATGTATGTTATCCGTGGATCAACATGGGAAGAGATAAACCGTGAATTATAGAGTTTAATAATACGATATTAAAGTATATCTGGCCATTCCTGTAAAATGGGTACTGTGTCTTTCAATTGTTAAGTAATTAAACACTTGTCAACTGACAACTGTCAAAAGATTGTCATCAGTTAAAGTACTATGGTGTCTGCCCACTATCGCAATTTGTGCTTATTATAACCCACTGGCTCGAAAAATGGATATAAAATACGAAGACGTCTCAGTAAAAAAGTTTTACATTTTGATATTGTCCGCGGCCTTGAAAACAGTTTAAATTTGTGATCATTTCACTTTTTAATTTCCGATAATGTAATGATTAAGTTTATATTAAACCTAAGTTTCTTTTATTTGTGTTTCACTTTTTTCTCCACATTCCATTTAGGTCCAGAGAAACTTGTTGACTTTGACAGATAGACCAAAGTTAGTTTGCTTTTTCTTTCTCACGACGACTGTTTGTCGCAGATTGAAATAGTACTTCAATTAATTATTTCCGATACCTCGTCTTCTCATTAATCTAATGAAATAATTAAACCTCTACACATACAGCTTATCAACAATCTGAAGTGACGTTATCGTAATTAAGTAAGTGTGGTAATTTATAAAAGTTTATTTTGACAATTAAAGCACCAATCATGGAATCGTGAAAATCATTAGAATTCAGTATGTAATAATTGTTTTCTTAACTGTTTCTTTCGTACTTATTACTCAATTCTTTTATAGCTGTTATTGGTAAAACATTTAAATATCGCAAAATAGTTACATTCCTATGAATTTCTAATTTTGAATTGGTTGTACTAAATATGCTAAAAACTGCAGAATCTGTCTTTATAATATGAGGTATAAATGTTCAGTAGAAAAAGGTTTTTTTGATCTCGTGGAGTAAACATAAAACTATAAACGCATTATTTAAAATTTAAAACAATTAAAGTGACTCAGTAACGAAAGCAATTCAATCTATTCTCAGCCCATTTACATTACAATTGTATTCGGACTGTTTACGAAGTTTCGGACTGTCCGAAGCAAATGGCTATCCAGAGAAGCAACTTCGACTTATAACTTAACATTGTCCGAATAGCCAATGTGGGGAACCCCGTTGCCAAGAGCTCGGTTGCCAAGCCGCTCAAGCGTGCTAAATTAGTTGCCAAAGGCTTCGAAAACTTTAATTACAATACGTGACGAGGTTTTTGTGATCATATTTGTTGAATTCCATGTTTATGTTCCACATTTCAAAACAATCAATCGCTTGGTAGAATACCGTCTTCAACCTTAGGTACAATTTTTAGATTTACGTTGTCACGAGATTGAGCTTTGACAAAGTTTAAGTTTGCAGAGACGAAGTAGTGCACAGAGCTATATTTTAAGCATAATATGTGTTACAAATATAGTTTTGAATTTGAAGAAAATTTACACAATCAAATTATTTTTGAACAATACATTGCAATCAATCCCAAAACATTTATTTTCTACAGTCCTTATCAGAAGGTTCTAATCACAGACAGTTGAGGTTCGGCTCTTTCAGTCCTGCTCTCCTCTGAAGCGAATTTCGGACGCTTGCGGCCAGCTGCAATAAACCTATTATTATTAATATAATCTTACCAGAACACGAAAGCTGGTGCCTCTGTGGTCTGCACTACAGAACACTGCAGCCGCAGCGTGGAGCCTGGCTTCAGATACTTCTCAGTCGGCCCGGAGATCTGTGCTCGAGCCTCTGCAAGAAACACATCAATCGCTTAGTACTTGATATAGGCTTTCTCTATATTCTTACTCGTAGTCATTGCAACCTATTACTGTTCCATTTCTACGGGTCTTCGCTCACAAATTGACACAGGTTATAGCTGACCACGTTTACCAGTTCGGATTGGCAGCCTGGATACGCCTTTGAGGACACAACTTTACGGAGAAGTTTCAGATATGCAGGTTCTCTTCATGTTTTCGTTAACCGAAATGATTTTTAACATAGTTATGACCAAGCCGGCTCGTATGGATGTTTTTTATGCCATAACTCGTCGGAATAAAAGAAAATGTTTATTACTTAAATTAACCTTAATACCGTATTCTGACCTACCTTATCAATAAACCTACTATATTGTATTGTATTAATTCGTACCTTATCATATTATATTGTATCAATTGTATTGTAAGCTTTGTTATGTATTGTCACAGCGCAGTAATGGCGACTTTGTAGCTTAATACCAGCCAACTAATAGGTCTGTAACGTAATCCTAGCCAAATCCTCATAGACTATAACTCTAATTAAATTAAAACGCAACTGACGCCTTTCAATATTGTAGTTCTTAGAAAGATTTTCACTTAAATTACTTAGTCCCATCTCTTCTGAGAATCATTTGTTCTAAGATAATACTTGTACACGAAGTTTAATATTATTATTATACACAATGTACGTTTTGTAATTCATTAAATTTTATTGAATTTGAATGTAACATGAACCTCCGACTACATATTTAATGATAATTTAAAATCTATACTAAAATACTCATTCAATTCTATGTTTATCTGGTCATTATGTATTGCAAGTATTGTTCGTAGAAATACTTAATTCAAGCCTCATTTAATAATATTGTTTTAAATTATATAGGTATATATAACACAAATTATATATAACCACAGATATAATTTTTGGGAAATCCCTCGAGGGATAAAACTAAAATAGAATATTTGCTGATCTATTATCAACTCTCTGCACAAAATTCAGGCTAATTGCTTTAACCAGTTAAAAGTAATTATAAAAGTTTAACTCAAACGCTACGGGAATTAACCCTATGACACTTTTATCTAAATTCAATCGCCTATTGCTCAAATATCCTTTACTGACATTCGAATGTAAATTGTTTTTATAGTTTTGGAGATAAATAGTAACATTTGTTAGCACAAATTAAAACTAACCCTTTTTCTAAACGCATATACTATCTCAGTTCCGTCGTGGGTAATGAAAGGATAGATGTATCTTGAACTCAAAATATTTCCAAAGATATTTACGTCTTAAATTTGCAAGTACTAACGAAGTCTTGTGTATTTCTAAGAAATTACAAACAAATATTTACTTGTTAAAACAAAATAAGATTATTTAGGGAAACAATAGGAATCGACTTAATGAAACATTCTCAGAATCATGTTTCTAAATTATTCAAGAATAACAAATTTCCCATTTAAAACGAAACTCGACGAATGAAGCTAACGCGGATACTTTTAGACGTTTCTTTATTTAAATACCTCTGTAACTTAAAAATATCATTCACGGTATTCATTTGCATTCTGAAAACGACCATTTCATTCTGCTAAACCTTTTACGAAAAATGGAACACTTTAAATTTTACTCTTCATAAATTAAATTACAGAATCATTACAATGACGGCTTTGTTGTTTATTTTGAGGGTTTTCGGTATTCAGATGAATGAACTTAATCTACTAAAAGCTTGCTACAAGTTGAGGAGACCACAAGTATACTTCACTACAGTGAATGGTAGGTATAGATCGGGGCAGGAAAGGTTACCATCCAAGTGATATACTTATTCATATTTGTTATTTGAACTCGTCTAACGATATTAACGATAAAAATATCTTCCTAAGTCTTAATTTGTCTTCTAAAACACAAGTGTTCAAGAAAGAAGAAGGAAGAAGAGAAGATAATCCGCGTGGATTGTGACCACCTTCGTTTAAAGTTATCATTAAAAGTGTTGCTGGTAATTTGACCTGTTGACATTGAACAGGGGTCGAGTACGGTAACCATTGTGATACGTTAAAAAATTAGGCTTAAAATAGAAGCGTTCATATAGATAATAATATAAAAACAGCTCCAACCCAATTCTGGGATGACAGAGTGAATATTTTCGCATCCGACGTAAACCTCTTTCTTTAATTAAGCATTTATATGCAAATGGCGTAGAACCCGTGAAATAAAAACATTGGAAGCCTTAAAACAAAAATACAACCGCGGTGTCGCCGCGAGGAGGAATTCTATATTTGAAAAATAATTTGAAACCCGTTTCTAACGGTCACGAAAATTGCTTTGTATTTTTGTGAACGAAATGTTTGACAGCGGGACGAATTCGTTTACTAACAACCCGGATTACAAAGTAAGGACTTACGCCCATTCTGACATTTACAAATATTCATCATCTAGAAACAAGTAGAAATAAGTAGAAACACAAAAAACTTGACTGTTTTCTTTCTTTGCACTCTGTACGGTTTGTTCTATATAGCCTATATCACGTCCGTAGTTGAGTAGAATCCCATTTGATTCGGTCGTTACACCTAAACTGTTAAAATCTGCAAAGCGAGAGTCAAATATGATCTCCCATTTCGCGTCAACATTCTTTAATATCACCAAGCGATAGATGATAAGTGATGCTATCTTCAAAGTTCGGGACGATCCAATGTTCAAACTGGAGATATTACATTACCCTTGAATGCTTTCAGAGAGTGCCCTAGTCGAGATGACTGTCACAAAGTGTTCCTCGGCACTAGACAACCTTTCATTTAGTGCCTTTGATGTTAACGAGCACTGAATTTGAAGTAGGCTCCTAACATGAATACTAACATATTGTTCTAGATAACAACACATAACAGATAGGTTATACTGTAATAGATATCGAAGGTGTAAGAGCCTCTCAAAGTCTAAGTAAAATCATTTATTTCGTATTAGAAACTAAGAGCTTACTAACGAAATTCGAAACTTTAACAATCTAAAATTAATTACAATAGATACATTTACAGAATCACGGTAACACTAAGTATTAATAGGAATATTGAAATACCTACCAATGACATCTAATCGTAGAAATATGCTGGTGGGCGGATGTGACGACACTTGGCACTCGTAGATGCCGGCGTCTCGTTTCTGGACGAATCTCACTTTAAGGGTCCAGTCCTGAAACAAACATCATATGATAAACACTGCACATGATAAAACAAAGCAACTAATTACCCCTTCACGTAAAGATTGATACGAGAACATCAGCTTCTTACATTCTGCGACCTTTTCGGACGCTGATGTTCTTTGGGTGTAAACAGATGACGTTCTCTAAAACGATTATTTTTGTGATCTACCATAAAACCTTTACATCTGTCTGCCAAAAAAGGAATTACAATAGTAAGACTGAGATTAAAAGAGGAGAAACCCATTTCTATTGCATAAGCATTGTACTGAAAAACGAATGAGGCTATGAGTTAGATTGCATCTATTAGAGGCCACTGGGCTCTGCACCACTTAGGTTTGGCTAGCGACCAAAAATCCTTCCGTCTATACATCAATGTTTTAACATATCGTTTTATAACCAGTAGAGCATATCGGTTACTTCCTTCTTTTACATTCCATTATCATGTTAACCTCTAGTCGACAATTACCATGAAGTGCAGAGGGTGTCACTTAAAAGATTTTTGATTACAACGAATAAGGTGAAGAATTTATTGGACCATGTGTCACTTCACAAAAAGGTGTAACCTACAGAGTATGCGTAATGAACTATAGGGTCCGCCTATAGCTTAATGAGGTTTGCTTTTCGCAAGCCGATCGGTAGCGTTTACCTAGTGGAAGGTTGTGATGCATATTATTGTGAAGCTGCCTTGTTTTTACCCAAGTACACCACTCTGATGGATGGTTACCCTTCTTCTAGAGGGTAGTTTGTTAAAGTATTTATGTATTTGTATGCGTGTCTATTTCTTTGACATGCTCTACAACTCTAACGGCTTGACATATTTCAACTTATGAGTTGTTATTGGATTCGTTTGCGATATTGGAGTAACTTATACCATGTAATATACCTATTATTAAACTCTCTCAATTTTTGCAGTGAGGTTTATTTGTATTAAACATTTCATTTAAATTCGTGATATTCTAAAAGCAAGTGAAGTTAATACTACAGCTATATGGCTGAATAAAATTACTTAATCTAGACTAAAATAACTTAAAGCTAGTAACAATGGTAGAAGCAATGTCTGTTTTATTCATAGATGTATGACGCTTATACTACTTTATACTACTTTATGCTTTATAGCTAGTAGAGCGTAAATTCCCATATTCACGTCAGCTGATCAGAGGATACCGCCGATACTAATATATGGATTAACCTGGTTACCGGGTTCAGTCCTACCAATAATGTAGTTTGTTTTGATTATCCGGTTTGCTTGTCTCAGTATATCACTTACTTTGATACACACGTCATTGTTTTATGTTTTAAAGTCTTATTTCTGAGTCTGGATCTCTTCCCATAACTGAAGAGGCTTAGAGGATATGCCTTCACGTTGCTCTAGAAGGTATTTGTGAGGAGGTAAGTGGCTAACTACAGTGTCGGTAGTTTTTATGTTGCCCAAAGGGTTCTGACATGGGTTAACCACTGTTATCCAATCCAACTCTGAGATAATTTAAGTCATGTTTTCAAATATAGACTTAAGCATTATTCTTATAACTGAACCGAAAGTCTAACTTCACGTATTAATATACAACATACTCGTATTATTAGTCCTTCAATAACAAAAAGCAACCATTCAGTTTACATCGACAGTTATTTTCAAGTGCAAATGAAGTATTGTAAGCTTCGAAACAATAAAACTAAATGATTGAAGTTGGTTCACGGGTGGCGGGCGCGGGATCACATATTCACGGTCGTTAGTCTGGCGGCCTCGTCGGCGCTGTAACTTACATTCATGGGATTAACCTGGATTTCAGGCATTATGGAATCTACGGTATTATGGAATCGCTGAGATTCAGGATTGTATATTTGTTTCTGTCACAGGATCACTTAATTTGCCTTTATCGCATAGAAAATCTGGTATATTTGGTAAAATATTTGTTCTCTTACTATTTGCTTGGTCTCTTACTTTTTCGCATCTGGTGATTCCCGTCTTAAATTTCCATGTTCCTTTAGTAAATTCTCATCTTATTGGATAACTTTGGATGTAATATCATTCCAATAACTCTGTACAACACGATTTAGGTAATCCTAATAATATTCAGTCATTAAAGCTGCAATTGATGTGATTAAGCTGAATAAGATACCTCAGAGTGCTGAAGATGAATAGCTTGAAACCTCTGGTCTGAACTGTAAGTGGTGAGCCCAACTGTCAGCAGATGATAGTCTTTCCGTCGAATCCATGATACCTGTAACAAAACACGCTCTTATTAGTCATCTATTCTTCATTATTTTAACTCTAATTACCCACAACGGAACGGAGATGCGGATATTTGCGTGAAGAGTTATATCTAGTGGCGTTTATTCATTGGCTCGTACTGCCTACTTCAAGCTTCTCATTTGTAAATAGAGGGTCTTTTGTATGCAACTGCTTGAATTGGCCGGCTTCGACTACTTCAAACTGCTTGTCTATGACCAACCATAAATCATATACACATCGGAGTAAGCTTGGTTCAGGCGAGATACCTTCTTTTATATCACCATCCTTTAGAAACATGTTAGTACGTTGACGAAGGTCTGCTCAAATTTTTGTATCTGACCAAAGTAACTCGAATCGAAGTTACCACATCACTGAACTCGGAACATAACTCCTCCCTAAATGGTGACAATGAAAGGGTCTACAAAGGAGAGATAAGGAAGAGTAATGGATTCATTCCTCATTGTTAAAGGGGTTTACTGATGTTTACATCTTAGCTATGATGAAGTGGAAAGAGTTTGAGCCCGCGCTTTGTTTATTTATTTCATAGTATTCCACCCTTGTGTCGCTTTGGGAACGATCCTTGTTTGCAAATAGGACCCGTCCCGAAACAATTATTTCATTCTGAACATTTTGCTGTCGGTTTTTCTACTTTAAGGGCCCCGTATTCAAAGGCCCCTGGGACCCAGTTACAATCTCTGTCAGTCCCCCGTCTGTTACAAAGGTGAATAATTTCAACCGCATACAACAGGTATTTTACAAAAGTATCATAAACATGTAAAATGTGGTGTGTTCATAAACAAATAGGTTTGTAGTTCGAAAGGCCCAAAAATAGTTATTTCATAACAAACCAAGATAATATTATGTTAAATAATAAGTATTAGGAATTTGAAATATTAAGAATTACTATACAATCAGATACTCGTACTAACTAATAACAAATTTCAAAGTTATTTTATGTTGCTTAGTTTTTGAAGTACGTTACCTGTTAGTTCTGTCGAAAACAAAATAATTTGAACTTGAATAAAATAAGTGTACGATACTCAGCACATTTCAGATTAATAGCTGTTGCAGATATTGCAAATTAAAATGAACACTGATCCCTAGTTAATCTCTACGGAACTGGAATTGTAATTTCTGAGGTGTAAAATAAGGGCATTTGGTAATTAACGCGGGTAATCAAGTGGCTTGCAACATTAAATGTAAACCGTATCTCCTGGTCGTTAAGGACCAATTTAGAATAAAAAGAGCCACGGTTTTGTAATACCCTCGTAAACATAGCTTGTTTTCGTAAACTTCCGTTTCGTAATAAATAATGTTTTGATGTTCTGAAGTGCTTGTAGCTTTGTGCTTATGTTAATAGAGTTAAGCAGTTAGAAGGGGACGATATGAAAGTTAGACCATTATTTTTTGGATAATGCTATAATTTTATTTTATTCTAGAAATCGCCCGCGGCTCCGCCCGCGTAATTTTCCCGTTTTCGCAATATCTTTTTTGCTGCTCCTCTCCTATTTATCTTAGTGTGATGTTATTATAGCCTAGAGCCTTCCTCGATAAATGGGCCACCTTACACTAAAATATTTTTT
This sequence comes from Lerema accius, assembly GCA_001278395.1. Taxonomy (NCBI): domain Eukaryota; kingdom Metazoa; phylum Arthropoda; class Insecta; order Lepidoptera; family Hesperiidae; genus Lerema; species Lerema accius. The sequence goes on from LGAG01000175.1 coordinate 39,862, forward strand.
CAAATCGGTCTAGTAGTTCCTGAGATTAGCGCGGTCAAACAAACAAATTCTTCAGCTTTATATTATTAGTAGATCACATTTTCTTTTTTTACTTACTATTAACATTCGGATGTCTATCTGTCCGTCTGTTCGTCCGCCTATTTATCTTCGAGCGGCATTAAATTCAGACAGTATCAATAATAGAAAACTGCTTCGATATTTTTTAAATTTTTAGACTTTTAAAACAACTATAAGCTACGAAATCCATACCGGTATCCTCACACCTCGGGCTTCTATTTTCAAAACTGATCCGAGGCGAGTAGTTTCCACTTCGAGGCGCTAGTTGGCGTTGCTGACGCGCCGAAAAGTTTTTAGTATTCAACTATGCAACAAAACTGAAATAACCAACGAATGTCGATTCGAATTCCTAATTCTGCTGTGAACCATGTTCCGAAAATGTTGTTTCGTTCGATACGTCTGTCGATTTTATGCACGTTATGCTTTGGCCTAGATATTTTTTCGAGTTTTTGTAAAATTTTAAAAAAGCAATTACATACATGTTTATGCAGTTTTATGTATACGACGTAAACAAATAATAGTTTTTAGCGTTAGTTATAGTAACTTCAAATTAATTTTGTTATTATAATATAAACCTTACATGACTACCATTAAATATAACAGTGTAATATGAGCTTACAAAAGGATGTTAATACTGATGGAACTAAAAAAATGCAGTCAAAATTCAAATCAAATTCTATTCTTCACTTCTATGAGGAGTAGTAACCTACTATTAAAACAAGCCCGTGATGTGTGAACCTGTGAAGTACTCGTATATCGTTAAAAATATTTTCACTTTGTACTTCGATCGTCGCCAGACAACTGAAAATCATTTAAACTGGAGAAATGTGTTGTAGTATTCCTGCATTTGAGGTAGTGGGATACAGAATACCTTCTACTATTTATATTATTTACTATTTACGGAAATACAGATAAAACAAGTTTTAGGATCAAATTATCCACCTTGCTTCTATGACATACACGATTTTATATTATTATTTTATGTTTCATGTAATAAAACTTGGTGTAACAAAGAATATAATATTTTTTTGAACAAAAATCTACTGGCGACCAATTAAGTAAATGATCGAATAAACATTGTAAGATGGAAGATTATAAGATGTTAGTAAGTAGCTCTCGTGAATGAAAGGTATTATTAGTTGTTAATTCGTTAATGGAATGAACGCAGGAGTTAGTAAGGTTAGTGCAACCTGCCTGTTAGTAAATAT
>LGAG01000175.1:41206-64153 GCA_001278395.1 Lerema accius
TCATTATAGTTTGAGAAATTTCTACACAAAATCGCCCTCAGCTGCAAGTATCGTTGCAACGTACAATTCTTGGAAAAATCAAATATTGGAGAACATCTGTATCTACAGTTGTTATATTTTTATTGAACCTTGCAACATAACTTATTAAATCTGGCATTTACAATGATGAAGCTTGGGTCTTATAATGTAATGCGGGTTTTTTTTTGTCACGTAAATTTACACACTTATTATCCATGTAATCCTTAGTAGGTAAGCCAATTCTTAAACTCCTACATGTTTGCGTTATTTTTAAAACTATCCCAAAATTGGAACCTATCAATCACAGACCAAAAATATATAGACTCAGTCTTCGGATCAAAAAAGCATAATAAGAACAAACGTAACGTTAATAGCAAATGCTAACGTTTCCCGGTACATGACACGTTAAATCGTACAAAAAAGAAAAAAGACCAATTTTTTTTGTTCCGAATACTGCGTCTCTATATTTTGTGCTCTGAATTATCAATATATAGATAGATAATACTTACAATTCCATCTCCAATATTCCTAATGACACACGGCAGTAACGCGGTGGTCCCGGTCTGTGACGTCACCACGGTGTTGTTCTCGGTGCTGAAGTGTTTCTCCGGCGTGATGCTGTACAGATCCTCCAGCGGAGGGAACGAGACAGTCAGCTCGTTCTGATCCACTCGCACAGTAGTCGAATGAACGGGGGGCGGCGAAGGACCTACGGAAACAAAATTGGACTGAAATTGGCAGCGAAGTAATTTTGATTGAGGAAAGTATCTCATTATTTTATGAGAAATGGAGTCTGCTTTTACAGTATCATGATCAAAGAGATGAAATGTACAATAAGGATCTGTTCTGGAGATTGCATGAATCGATGCTTCGAAAATATCGTATGTTTAATAACGAACGTCTATAAATATAATTCAAAATATCTATAGCGCGAGCAATAGGTAATATTCGAATAGTTAACTTGTTGGTACGTAGTCTATAATATTTAAACAAAAAAAATATTGCTTTTTTGGGGCATATATAGCCTATTAAAAAGCAAATATAATAACACTTCATTTGCTATAATCTGTCGAGCCATTTAGGCTGTAGGACGTATGGATATTTAATATAATACTCGTATAATAATTATATATACTCGCTAAACTTTACTTTCTTTCTGGAGCAGCCAATAAACCTGTAAATGATTTTGTATTTACACATGACCAAACCAAATGTATAACAGTTTTGAAAAACTGTGCTAGAAAATAAAATAACAATTTGTACAGTACCTATTCAGTCTTTCCACTTTGCTCTCAAAATATGGCCGACTGCGTGAACATTCATTTAAAGCCGATTGAATTCCATCGTGTTCACACGGAAAATACTGACAAACATCAAAATATCAATAAGTGCAAACAACCGAATGCAAAATACCGAAACTCTTGCTTTGCACTTTTTTGAGTATTTCGAATTCTCTTCAATGATTGTCACTGAAGTTAGGAAAATTTTTTACGATTTTTTTAGTTAAAACTGTAACGTTGGGAGTACTACTCCTCCTTTTATTTAGTAATGGGTTGAGTAGTGCAGCACTAACAAATTTAGCTCCTTGTCTGGATTAACGTTACTTTTCTTAACAAGCGCATTTAGCACATAAAATAATAACTGCATCATACTGACAGACGTAATTTAAATTTATAACATTTATCTTACTTATATAATGTTAAACAAATTGTTATTTAAATATCATTTTCCCCAACATAACTAAAACTGTTTAAATAAATATAAAGTAAAATTAAACAGAAAAGCTGCCACAAACGATAAATCCCTTAAACATTGATAATAGTTAATTGTTCATCAAATCTAAATATAATAAATGAATGAGTTTTCATCAACAATAACTACATTGTAATATAAAATTTGTATTTCCTCATATTACGCCCGACCACGCATTACGTTGTAAAATACAAGTTTAATTTACAAACCTAATTAGCCTGTAATTAGATACCCAATTATAAATTAACCGAGATATTAACGGAAGCCCTGTATCAGGTTTAATAAGATCCCATGGGAAAATGTATCGGAAACCCATTATACGATGCTTTACAAAATATATGTTCAGTAATTTCGAAAATCTTTTGTTCGAATTTGTAAGTACAATGTACTTTTTAATTAAAAATCTATGCCATCTTGGTCATTGTGTTACTGATATAATGGACGATTAAACATTTATACTTAATCTAGTACCTACGAGTAAGTGTTGTATTGTTGGCATTTAATAAAAATCTAGAGAATTCGCTCCATGGTCAAAATTTGGTCAAAACCAACCACTACTTCTAACCTACCAATATATATTTTTTATTAGTCGTTTTCTACAGCCATGGTCAGACATTCTAAAATTTGAAATATCTGCTTTCCTACTACCTATTATGTATAGTCCCGTTGATCTGGCGAATTGCACAGATAAAATTAACCACACAGCCCTACAAATTGTAAAAAAGAATGGTCATAGAAAACTTTAAAATTGTTTATACTTTCACCACAAGGTTTCATACGATTCAATACTGAGCATGGAAATACATTACATTTTCAGGAAGGTTTTAAAAAACCGCCCTCGCAGCGCTATTCATCGCGGTTGCGTGGTTGCTGGCGGAACCAGGTATTCAGTGGTTGCTGAACCCTTTGTCTTTTAACCCACAAGTTGGATAAAGCGTTGAAGTTTACGCCGTGAGCACACTTCTGGTATTTGTTAAATGAAATGCTTGCTTTGTGGGAATGCGGCCTGAGGATTGTCGCGTCTTACTGCTATTAGGGAAGCGATAAGCGAAACTTTTTGCAATTTTTAACGATCTGCAGTTCCGGCAAATGTTTTATATTATTTAAAAATACCGAATCGTTTTCGTCACTAAATATACCTATTAATGATAACCTTGAACTTAATTCAATATAAAAAAAAATCCGTAAAAACCATAGATACATAAAATTACTTATTCAAACCTACATCAGGCACCAGGCTCTCACAAAGCACAATTCGCTAATCAGTTATTATCTAGGGTGGAATGAGTTAATCAACAACTTATAACTCTAACAATTGTTGTATTTCTAATTTGTGAGAGCAAATAAATATATTTTTTGTTTGTTTGTTTGTTTTTGTTAAAAATGGTTTATAGGTTTTATTTTATATTATAGATACATGTAATATAGATAAACTATTAAATAACTTATAGTTTGAATTAATTGAACTTCTTTTGACTTCAACGAAAGTAAATTTTGCTCAAAAACTGCAGTTTGCCTAACAGCAATCGCTTCGGACTCTCGCATATTCGCTGCTAGATTGCGGTCGAACTTGCACCTTACACAAGGCTTTTTATTATTGCCCGAGCTTTATTTACAGTGGACTTGAGCTTCCGTGTCGGGAGCTTTATGATGTGGTTGCGAGCTTTTTGCGTAACAAACGATGCTTCGGCGTGTTTGTCAACTGTACCTGCTCGGTGCTTGAGTTCCTTCGGACGCTTTGAGGTGTGCTTTGTAATTAATTAAAAATTATTTTGTTTTACACAACACGCTAGAAGAGTAATGCTTTTGAGTACACGTTTCTAGGTATGTTCACTTCTTGGCACGCTCAACAACCCACAGAAAAGTTAATAGATAATACCTTTTATTTATTTATTGTTGAACTTGAGCTACCACATCGACAAAGTCTTTCAACAATAAATGAAAAAAAAAGTCATTGAATTTATCATAATTGCATCACAGATATTACGCTATGTGATTTAGATATAATTTGCGATCCCCACCCGTCTATTAACCAGTAGATTTTTTCTTCTTATGGTAATAAATATCGTTTAATTGATATGCGCTGTATAGAACAGCTGTAACGTAAAGGTTGAAATACTTTTTCGATTGTTTAACAAAAACTTAGTAAGTGAGTTAGATTTTGTGGAGATGCGGGCGTCTATTGCAGTTTGAAAAGTAAAAGATAAATAATACGTCGGAATGTGAAAAGTTGTCAACGTTAAAAGTTACGTTAGTTGTCTTAACATACAAAAAAAATGTTTCCGTAACGAGACCCTATCGCTATTGTCAAACAGTTTTCATGGAAAGCCATGCTTCAAACGCTATATGCCCTAACTTCAATAACTCTACACCGTTAGGTACGTAATTAACCTAGGGTTCCCTATGTACTATAGACTATATAAGAACACTAGGATAATACATTTATCATATAGACCGAGATCAAGTATTTAAATTCGTTTTTAATATCTATAAACTTTTGGTAAATAAATGCATTTTATAACCAAGTTCCTTTGCTACGATGTTTATCGAAAATTAAATAATTTGGTTGATATTTAGAGTCATTGATTAGAGTTAATGACCTCTTATTATTAAATAAGTTATCTGTTCTGTTTGTCACATATTTTAGTGAGAAAAAAATCTTTTTAGTACCTACCTATAGAACCCTACATTTGTACGAGTATGTATGTTTCAGTCTTTTTTGTCCTTTCTTTTCGTTTAAACACGTAACCGTGAGTGTCGCTTTGTATGCGTTAGCGAGCTTTTCATTATAACTGAGGCTTTATTTACGCGGTTGAAGTCTTCGTGTAAACCTTTATGATGTGGTCGCGATCTTTTTTGCGCTCAAAATGTTTTATGTTTTACTTCCCAGCGGTGTCGCGATCTCGTTTTAAAATGTTTATGTGTTTTCGTAATTAATTAACAAAGTTTCGCGGGTAATTGTTTTTCTTAATTGAGAAAGGTTTGGATCAGTTTTGTTTTGGTTACTGAATTTGTATTTTTTGTGATAAGACTGTTTTATGTTTTCGTTTCATTTATATTTTTCTTCTTTTTGTGGTTATTACTTTCGATGTTCAATAGAATTACATTTTTATTATGTACGATGAAATCGAAATAAAAAAAAAAATTCTAAATTACATGTTTGTCCATATCAAGTTACAAAAAAAATTGGCAGCTTTATAAAAGATTATTCTAGTAGTAGTCAACGAATTAAATTTAAACATGTAACTAAAATTAGAAACATGTTAACTCGTACTAGTAAGATCAAATTACGCTGTATTAGTGCGAAAAGAGTCTTGTGATTTGCCATATTCCTCATCAATACAATAAAGCGTAGTAACGAGGAATGAGAAAATCGAATTACGAGAAGTAGGTTAAGCAGAAATACGGTGGTAATAGAATAGCGAATAGTCTGTTCGAATCTGGTGCCGTTAATGAGATCCCGCGTTATGTACCCACGAATTACTGGACAAGTTATTTCCTTTCAGCCGAGGAAATATTGGGGGATTAACAATTATATCGATATGTTCCAGCCTAAAAGAAATGGTGAGGGATTTTGTCGTTACGTAGCGAGTTGCTGTAGACTTTCCGTAACTACTGTAGTTACTAAGTTAAGTAAGTTTATATGTAGGAATCTATACCCATTATATAAAGCTGAAGAGTTTGTTTGAACGCGCTAATCTCAGGAACTACTGGACCGATTTTAAAGATTCTTTTAGTGTAAGATAGTCCATTTATTCAGGAAGGCTATAAGCTAAATAACATCACGCAAAGATGAATATGAAAAAAGCATTAAAAAATATTGCGAAGACGGCAAAATTATGCGGGCGGAGCCGCGGGCGATTGCTGATTTAGAATAATAATTATTTTAAGAAGTGTCAAAAAGAAGGGTGCTAAATCTGTGGCATCAATCTGAAAATCGAGTCATTAATCAGAACGTCAGTCAAGTTTCAATATTGAACGCAAATAACGGTGAATGCTAAAGGGATGAGTTTAATTTAAGTGGTGTTAGCTTATCTTACTCTTAACATCAGATTTATTTTCAAGAACTAAGTATGCCATAGATACGCCTGTTTATTGTACGTGAATATGTTTATGTTACAGGTTGATAAAAAAAATGTATTTACATCTTAACCTCAAAATTGGGGGCGTCCTCCTCTACCGCGCGTGATTTTTCACTTTTCTCGCTTATCGTAATTAATTTTATGATCCTTTAGCTATCTGATATGATTTAATATTGAATGTAGACGATAGATCGGAAACTATAAAGTCAAACTGTATCCCCCGATTTTGTTATCATTAGGTTTAAAGTCGTAGTCACGTTAAAAGTTTGTTATAAAGATTGTCAAGTGATGGTTTGGTTGGTTTACCTTCCCCGGCTCCTATGACAGTGTGGATGAGAAGCACGACGATGTAGAGACATCGTTGGTTGTCGACCGACATCGCTAGTGAGGGCTGCACCTGACGACAATCAAAACAAAACACTGTTAGCTACTTCTACAAAGAATAATTGTATGAATGAATGAAATGAGTGAGCCTAATTTAAATTAATTAAAATTAATGTTGGAGTTGCCAAGTTTCAACAAGCGACAAGTTCAGAAACTAAAACAAAAGATAAAAATAATGTTATGTACTAGAAATTTGCTAATTAATAAATATGGTACAGTAACTTTAAAAAAAAGAGGTTGTCAATTCGTCGTACTAATTGTTATAACATAAAACGCCGCCCTCTATTACGCCCCATAATTATTATACCTATCGATGCTTTTTTAAAGTATCGTTTAGTTAAAGTAAAAGTCAACAGAGAAGACATTTGTCTATAAGGGCAGGGCCCCGGAGCCATTAATAGGTCGAAGGCACACCCCAAATTTAATGAGCCTTTATTACATCTTTTACAAAATTTCTCGCGTAATTTTCATCAACTTCAAAGAAAGCGATAAAAATTCCATGCTTTCAAATGCGAGTGATATTTGATTTTGTGATTATTAATACGTTATTTTATTCAAATATTTCTCAAGTATTCAATCTGTTTAATTAAAATGTTCCAAGATTTATGTTTCGACTAATTAAATGTACTCGTGTCTTGTTAATTATAAATGAAGTTTAACACAGTTTGTGTAGCTGTTAAAACATTATGGCTCACGCCTTTCAAGAACTTCTTGACGAAAGTCAAATGAGGTCAGTTTTACTTTTATGTGCATTTCTTAAATTAATTTGCAGCTGAAATTTTAGCGAAAATTAAATTTTAATCATTTAAAAGTTTTAGTCGATGACTCAGCTCGTTTCGTCTCATAAGGTTATTAAGACAAAACTTTATAATGATACTAATTAATTCAAAGACTTAATATAACCATGTTGATTGAAAACGATCGTAATTCTTAACTTAACATTACTTAGTAAGAACTATTGAGTGAGTGAATGTGTGTTAATAAAATTAAATATAAAAGTAAATCACGCTACACACTCACAGTATTACACTAGTAATTCCTCTGTTGTGGTCACCATAGACAAGCGCACAAATACTAAAACACACACACATTCAGACCGAGATCACAAGTCAAAAAGTCATCATAGACATTTCTAACTCACTGTAAGCCGTTTTATATACCCTTCCATCAACCATTATACTATGGCACATGGTATTCTAATACTTCAAGGGAATCGTTCCTAAGTATAATAAAATAGTATTTCGATATCAACTTACGTATCGGTCCCTAAATACTTGTCGATAAGTCCACGAACAATGTTCGTTCTCTGGATTAATGTTTCTTTGTGTTTTATTTGTCCGTTCAAATCGAATTTACTATTATACTATGCGCGAGGAAGTCAGGAAATGAATTTTATTCCGAGATAGAAGTAAAGTCTTCGGACCTTGGCTTACTCGCACATAACTCGCACATTTGTCTAATAAAGCCGATAATATCATAGTTATTATTTATCGAAGTATTAATTACCATACGGCCAGATTCTGATAAATTAATAACGTTTGAGATGTGTATAGATCGATTATTACTGGGCAATTGTTTATTACTGGGCAAAAAACAATAATAATATTAGATATATTTGGCATACTTAAAATATGGAAAACAAAATTAAAAGTGGACGAAGAAAAATTTTATACATAATATTGATTATTTAGAGATTAAACCAAAGCTCCCCCAGCAACAGTCTTTCCTTCTAAAGGTGTTTTCCTAGATGTTCCCTAGATGGCGCTAATAAAATAGTTTCCTTTTCTAATAGAATAGATGTCGCTGTAACGTATTTGATCATACTGATCCTATTGATCTTAATCTAGACATCACTCAAAGTACTTGAAGATTGCTTGCAGAGTGGGTGCTCTAGTATTCCATTATTGTGATATACTTACATGTATATTGTATATTTAGGGAGTTATTTCTCATCCTCGTACGAGTCGTTCTTTCGTCATGATGGAAAGCGGAACATGAGGGAACATCGGTAATAGGTATGTTAGGGTCACCCCACATTATAACTCACTTGTAAAAAAAAAATACAAAAAATTAACTGCCTATTTTCTGGTTTGATTCTGGGTGATTGTAGACGATTATTTATTTCTCGATTCCCTTAAAAGTTTCAAGCGATTTACACGGATTTAAACATATAAGACGTCATTGGATTTGTCTCCCTTATAAGAGTGACGTAATTATATGAATATATATTTTTTTTACCCTCGAAGCATTTCAAACGAACCTCGAACCACCATGCTATCCCGATGCGAATTGGTGGAGGAGTTAGTAGTCAACTCAAGTGTAGAAAGATTGCATGTCGCCCAATGACCTCCGACTTAACTTAACGTTTATCAACAACGACAATAATAACCGGGACCGGCGGTTTAACGCGCGAAATTTTACTACAACCATTTATTCACTTCAAAACCATCGGGTTATGAGCGCTTCACTTATATCCTTCTAAAAAAGCTATCAATACAAATACAGCGTACTTGGCGGCTTGGCGCTGTAATCGTCAATAAAATTATGTTCAGTCAAATGTGGCGATACCATTACAACATCGTAGGTAATTGATTCGGCGGAGTAAATGGATTATCCCATTTTTTACTTCGCTTATCCTTATTTTCACTCTCATGTGTCTGCCTTATATGGGTTGAGGAAATTATTTTGTAAATGAATTTAGCTTATTACGTACAAGTATCTCATATGCGCGAGTCTTAAGACACTGAAAATTTACCGCCTGAATTTGGTATATATTCTGTCACTCAAATTTACGCTTAAAGATTGTTTACAGAAGTTTTTGAACGCAAAGTAATTTCGCCGTTCTGCTTTTCTGGGCGTTGTGTAAACGTCAAAACATTTTAATTACCTATCTAATTTATTAAATCTTCCAATTGTGAGTTTGTTATTATTTTCTAGATTTATGTCTGTGTCGTTCTTAGTTTAGTGGCCGATATTAATTGGATCGACTTACATCGCACTTGAAACAAGTAATTTAACAGGAAAGCAATAACCCGACAGTCAGAATTTTTTTAGGGATTGGGGGCGCCATTATAAAAAAAATATCTTTTCTACTACACAAAAACGCGTCTAATAACATCTCACATGTTGATATTCGTTAACCTATTTGAGCTGTGCTGCGTGCCTAAGAAATCATACATACCTACATACACTCAAAGAAGGCAACTTCCTTCAAAAACAAATAAACGAAAAATACTTTAATCAATTTAAAATCATTTTATTTTTTCATGTATGTAATAATTATACACTTTTGCGCGTCAATTTTTTTTTATCTACCCCCGTTTCGTGAAGGTGCTTTAGTATGGAGGACAGGAAATGGGAAAGAAACTCCCCCGGACATGATTTAAGAAAAATTAACAACACAATAATTATGTTTACAAAATTTTTACTTATGGCCTGAGTGGAATCGGTTGTAATACCTTTTAATGTAATACGCATAAAATGTAATGTTTTAAATACGCGAGACCATTTAATTATGAATATAATATCGTAACTTGTAATGTAAATTGAGAATTATGGCAGCTTTTAACTCGTCCGGGACTCAAACAAACTCAAAGTTAAACTTAACACAAACGAACACTCATGCAAGTTAACATTAGATTACTGCTACGAAAGAGACTTGAGTGAGTTATTAAAATAATGGAAGACGTCGTTGGGACTTCGTTTGACTACACAACTTTAAAATACATCGCATACTCAAGAGTACTGTGTATAATATATTATGCTTCCTACTATAAGTTTGGGTTTCCATTCTTTAATAAAATTAAACAGTCGCTTCGCTTCGGTAGAACTTTAGCCGTTACATAATTGTTTTTCGATATCAATCCTTTGATGTAAGTTACAAACATGCCAAGTTTCATCTAAATCGGTCAAGTAATTTCCAATTGATGACATTACACACATTGATTAACAAAAAGTTTTGGTTTGTAAAACAAAACAGTACCTACATCACTAAAAAATCCAAAAATTAAAACTATCAAATGTACAGTTTTGACCTTGTACAGTTTAATTAACAAGTATACAAAGATAGATCATATTCTGGATATCCTCATGTACCTACGATGTATCCCGATCGTTAGTTCCCCAGCAATTATTTGGACGTCTATATGTACTCGTATGTATTCTATTGTATATGATTCAAGAAATATACTGAAGTGAATTGCAAGCTAAATAAACACAATATTCATCGTTAACTTTTGACGTAAATAATGTCGCTCGAATAATTTATTTGAAGCACCGAATAAAGACACATCAAGCTAACAATAGCAGAGAGAACCCGCCATTTATCTTGCGTTCAAAGAAAACTTAACCTCAAGTTGAAACACAGTCTTTGCGACGCACAATAGCGCCAACTACCCACATTCTTATATTAACTTGAGAACAATGAGAAGTTAACTCTAAACCATTAATATACAAAAGATCCCTCGTTTCCTTTTAGTAACGCTGCTTTCACACTACAGTTAATTTAAATAGCGGTGTTTTAAACTGGTAACGTCACAGTACTAAAAGTTAATCCTTACAACCCCAATTTAGAACATTGTATTGTAACTTTTAAAAAATTGAAATTAAACCACTTTTATTTCAGAAATAACCTTACTATACTCAACCAATAACTAACTTAACCAATTCGTTTTTAGGTGTTAATCTGTAAAGAAACAGCGTAACTTTAGGCAACTGAATTAATAGGGATTCAGCAGTTACGACGTAGCCACGACACGATAACTAATATATCCGTGCAGTCCGCGAAGCTCAATCTAAAGCGTAGTAACATAATAAATAACATAATAATAATAACAGACGTGCCTAAACATAATAAATATTGATTAATTTAAACTCGAGGAAGTAGTAGTGGCCTTCAATATCCCTTGTTTACATAAAATAAGTTAATGCTTAACAACAATCCCAACGTGAGAAATATTCCAATACTTTACGATACGCATACATGAAGGACGAAGCAATGCAACGTTCTTATCGGACGAATATTACTACCAAAGGATGCATTCCCGCCGTACCGGAACGTTCGATGGTAGAAGGTAGAATTAAGTTATGTAGCTTAGTGACGTCTATGCTTAAAGTAAAGTGCAAAATTTCCATCGGTATACACCCTTACGACACCCATTGTTATCAGTTTCAGTGTGAAAGTACCCGAATGTGTAAAGTTATTATTATCCGAGGACATCTTGAGCCAGTAAAAGCATTTTGCTGTATTCCTTTTCCTCAATCCCATTCCGCGTGACGTAATATTATTAGACAACTAATATATAAAAATATATCTTTTTTCCATTGATTTTGGGTTGTTTACATTTGGAAATTTGATACTGGGAACGGAAAACAGATTGAACGAATCGGCTACACCTAAATAAATAACGCTTTACATTCAAAACGTCGCAATATAATTCCATGTAGTGGGTGCCATGGACAACACAAATCGACTAAAAACACTTACACCGAGAACAGAAATTCATTTAAAATTCCACATTCTGAAAATCGAACCAAGGACTCCTTGCACGATGGTCTGGCATAGTAACCATTGCGCCATGCGGGTCATCAATGTCCATTAGATAATCAATCATTTATGAACTAGCTAGTCTATCTTAGTTACAAACTTCAAAATAGCTCTCATCTGAATAATTTTCAACGAAACACAAGTAATTTTCTACTTTTGTCGACCTTTCGTAATAACGTTAAGTGGTCCTCTCTCTTTTGTCTACAACAAAGGCGTAACTCGAAAACTTTTGTCGACATTCTTTTATAACGGCGCGAAAATTAACACTTTGAGTCTGACACCAATTTCCAAGTCATGCTTTTTATGGTAACGTGAGGGTTAGGTTCTAGGGTTCACATTAGATGGGGACTAAAGGCCTTTTTATGCGATCACTAAATAAAATCTACATTTGTAAAATAACCTTACTTTAGCTAAATAAATAGCCTTTGTTTAACCAATCAATATTTATAAAAAACTAGACGATGCCCGCGGCTCCGCCCGCGGAAAAGTCGATAAACAAAATATTGATTTTATCCCAAGGGAACCTATAATCGGGATAAAATGTATCCTATGTCCTATTCCTGGATGCAACCTATCTGTGTACCAAGTTTCAGCTTAATCCGTTCAACGGTTAGACCTTGAAGGAGGGACAAACATCCAAACATCCAAATATCCAAACATCCAAACATCATAACAAACTTTCACATTTATAATATTAGTAGGACTAACAACGTAAGGGCAACTGCATGTATTATTCTATTAGCAAAAAAAGCAAGAGTTACAAGACGCAATCCGTTTTATTCTTACGTCTCTTTTTAAACACTTGAACAAAACCAGTATTCGAAAGAGACATACATAGTAGAGTGTAACATGTCAGCCCCATTTATCTGATCGAGTAATATATTATGTTCATCTGTGTCCCCTCGTAACTTCTGAACTGCTTAACATAATTTGACAAATGAGGTATCGTTGGAATCGTCTTATTTGTCTGCCGGTTAGAGGATGTGTGACTTCACATTTAATTGAGTATGGCGCCATATAGAAAGCATAGAGTCATTGAAGGAAACGAATTAGCAAGTTTCAAAAATATTCATAACTTTTAGTTGTTGCTCGTGAACATTCATACTTTTTACATACCTGACTGTTCCAGGAGGAGGTTAATGTTTTTCAAAACTTTGTACCTATATCATTACTTAGAGTACTAGCAAGCATGGTACTTTGAACATATTTAAGATCATGTACAAAATTAGTCGTTTTTGATATTAAATCACGAGCGGCAGCACAAAGGTTACCTACTTTAACGCAACCTTTCTCTGACAGTCATTTTAAAAACTTTTCACGTTAAAAAGCCATAAAAACCGCAATTCATATTTGTAACAAGAGGAGCAATACTGATTTTTTTCTTAAAAGCGATGAATGCTTTACCCGTGAGAATTTTTTTGCATAAATACATTCATTAAAATATTTATGAGATTAACACTAACTTCAACTCATTCAAAGCTGGTTTTTTCTCGCCAATTTATTAGAAAAACATTTTATTTTCGCTATGAAGAGTAGGGAAAGGTGCTGGCAACAATTTGGTACGTTTATTTTATGCCGTAGAGTAACGATTCTTGGAAATGTTTCTTCGCTTCTTCGTTTAATTATAACTTTACAAGAACGTGTACGTTTTGAAATAATGTTTAGTTTTCAGATAAACATATAGGTTTCATATAAAGTTCTACTACGAACATGTTTTGTACGCAGTTACTTCGACACAGTTTCATGAATCTTGATAACGGTGAAACTCTTTAGCCGAACTATAAAATACATTATCGAGATTACCAACACGTAAAGTAGGGAAACGTGCTCTTCAACGCTTGCAAAATTGGATCAAAATGATGTGATAAGTAAAAATAATGTTAGAGCCATTATATACCAAAAAACCCTAATCGAACATTGTTGTTAAATATTGACTAGACACCCAAAGAGTGGTCGATAATTGACCATAACTCCAAGTGCGTAATTTTATTTACTACATTAAATTATTTGTAACACAATATTTTTAACTAAAATTGAATTCAGTACTTCTTGTCTATGAAGTGCATTATTGTCACAAAACGATCCAAAGTTGAAACCTTCACGTATTGATATATTAATTTGGAAAACAAACAAAACGTTTTGATCAAACTTGCTAACTTTTTCGATCAGTCGAACAGTCTACAGTGAAGTGATGAGGACTCAGTCAATTACCGAATCAATATCTCGTTTAAATTCACTGCCGAATCAGTTCCTTCACTCAAATAAAAGTCAATTTAGAAGTGGCTCATTTCACATTATTACCACTGGCCGGCATTACAATAATGAAAAGGAAGGGAATAATGAGCTCCAGATTAGAAAATTATTTGCTTTATTCGGAATCGTTTGAGTGTTTAAGAGGTAAAAAATGAACGGCTAGGGAGCGAAAATTATCTTGTTGAATGCACAAAAATATTTTTTAATTGCTGCATAAAATCATAAAACATTATTTGGATTTAATTTTTCAAGGAAAATTTAATTAGATGAAAAGTATACAAATGAATTGAAGTTGAAAGTAAATAAGAAAATAATAAATAGTTGTGTAAAAAAACCAAGTTTAATTATAACTCAAAACAAATTAAACTTGCAAGAGAAAACAATTCAATTAACAATGTGAAAACAAAAAGAGTTTTTCTAGCAGACTCAATTACTCAAGCTCCTCTTATAAGACTAATAGTTACCGAAGAAGTAATTTATTTCGTTTTTATTTCTTCAAAAAATGTGAACGCGACCTAAAATAAAGTCAAGTGAAGGAAGTAATTGACCAAAACGAAGAGAATGTACGTGAATGTGTCTCATGACGTTAAATTCATTTATTCGGGTCTCATTTGCAGTATTTACTGAGCGGTGTTCATACCGCAGCTAGACTAGCTTTCCTAGTTAACCTCATTAAGCCAGGTTCCTTTTAGCTTGGTAAACAAGTTTTTTCTGAAGCGTAGGATTTTTCTATTTTATTTCAAAAATAGTCGTCGACAGTGCTTGTTTGGGCAACATTAAATGAGTAGTAAAATTCTAGAAAAGCCCGCAGGGCTTAACGTGCAGTTTTTTGGCTATTTTCATCATAATTGGCATTTTTTAAATTACCTTTATCTAGCTTAACTACATTAAGTACTAACCGAGCATAATCTAACTTGGTTAACTTTTAACTAGTTTTATCTTGACGAAGTATAATTACGGCAAGAGAATAATACTCCCACGTATATTTTTCCTCATTCGCCCTGCTAACTATAATACCCTAAAGAAAAACTTTTGCGTCGTATTGATTCAACAAAGTCTCAGCTCCATCAATTCAATTCATGCCCGTTTAGGGGCTTACTCGCTGACGGCTCTCATTTCTGAACAAATATCGGAAGAGGCACACAATGTGTGAGTTCGTGAAATTTATTTGGCAGATGCCATAGCCATTCTCCTTATTTATGGATAGAATTCGCGAGATGTCTACGTGATGGGATTCCTGCGATAGTTTTATTATTATTCCTTGTCGTTGCGTCGTTTTGCCGAATTTCTTCCGGAATGCATCCAGGGTTAGCAGCTGACCTATTCCAAATACAATTCAAAATAGAAAATGGTGTCTTCAGCGGAATAGCAACAAGTAAAAGTAGAAACACCACTAAATCTTTAGGGTTCCAACGATATATTTAAATAGAACTTGGTAATAGATACAACACGTGTTGTAATTTATTTGAAGAAGATACGAAAAAATAATTATCCAATGTAAGGCAATCTACAAGAATATAAATATTTAGATTTCCAATGGACATTAGAGGCGGTTGGATATTTTTATTTACACCATGTCATGTTATCACAACGTCACTTATATTTTTAGTACTTTTACTAGTTTGAAAAGTCTGTGAAAGTGAAATTTTATTGCTGTGTAATGTGTGCTTCGATAAATTTCCTCGAATATAAGCCAAATGCCGTCTGTGTTGGAACAAAAGGGACAAGAGAAATCATCCAATCACCTAGAAACATGATCCAAATAATCGAAACGACGAGATTTACTCCGTTTTGTGCGGGAAATGTTTTACATACGCACTCGTTTTTCCATTCCTATATTTTATGTTGCCGAATAAAATGCTATGGGAAAAATGTAATTTTTCACAAAGAAGTATTTAATTTTCGGAAACATTCTGAGATTTAAGATTTCTAGAAAATAATATTGTATATAGACCGTAAAATAACTTATCTTGAAGACTTAATTAGTAATTAGAGACTAAAGGTTTCAAGTTATATGTTCAAACATAAATAAGGTTTCTTAATTTAAAATTTTAGAAAATTTAAATTAAAAATGTTTATTGCCAAGAAAGAACTCAATGTAGTAAAAGCTAAAACCACTAAATTTAATAAATCGACCACTCAAGCCAAAGCTCTCAGCTAGGTGACAGTTTAAGCACCTGAGCTTTTCATCTCCAGCGCAACGGGAATTGCATTCTGAGAACCAAAGCGGTTATGGGAGGTATAATCCGGTGAATTTTTCCAAGCAACTAGCGACTAGAACTTGTAAATCAATTTATTGTAGAACCAATTGAAAGATTCGGTAGAAAAGTCGTTTGGTGAAAACTTTAACTTTTTGGTGTTTATAAAACTGTATAACGAGTATAATGTAAATATAAACGAAGTCGACATTACTTACGAATTATTTAATTGTTGTCAATATTTGCCATGGCTGGATATCAATTTAGAATCCCGGGCTAAACCTATATAAGTAGAAGTCATAGATTCTCTCACACAACTTCTTCCTATAGCGAAACCAGAGCAATATGTGGAAATGGAAAAAATTGAGATGACGTTTAAGAAGAAACTAAACATTTTGTTAAGTAAAACACACAGGGTTTTACATTGTAAACATAGAAACAAGGTGACAGATGATAAGGTCGTTGAGATTATAGAGCAAGTATTACATGAGTCACATTGTGTGAAACTTATGTCGGAACTGGGTTACACGGGAGTCAATACGACCAGCGGCGTGAACTAACTTAATGAACACCCCATTGTGTTGTTTTCGCCCGTATGCTCCCTCACAGAGCTCCCAGTTAAAATTATTGAGGCTGTACCGTTATTTCGCCACAGAATTTGTCATAGACTTTATATGCTAGGTGTTAGTTCATTCCATCTCTGTAATCTGTATCATCAAGTTTACTTCTACTGTAGGGACGCATGGTAGTTAAGTTTTAGGTATAGTTTTCTATCTGTAAGATTAAGTTTCCTGTATTTTGTTACTTAATTAGTGTGCTTTTTAATGTAAATGTAATTAATCACATTTTGATATCACTTATATCATCGCACTAATATACTTTCACACATATGTTTCACATTTATTTATTAGCTATCCACCTACCCATTTCTTACATTTCCATAATTATGTTTTACGGGATTCATTGTCACTTACAAAACGCCGAAGTGAAAGTAACCGTTAACCGTTATGAAGCCTTTGCTTGACCTTTACTTTTGTCTATGGGCTAATGTTACCTAACATCAGGTGCTTATTTTAAAAATGATTAGTTGTTAAGTAAATTTTCCTAAAGTGAATTTAGCTAAAGCGGCTTTTATAATACATTTAAGATGTTGAAAATAGACTGATACGAAGTAACGTTAGAAGGGTTTTTGTTTAGCAAACTCCACGGGCTTAATAAGATTAATGCTGAAATATGAGGCCTTGAGGCTTGAGGCTTGAAGAATGGGCGTAGGATTAACAGCGCTAAAGTGACACTGTTTTGTTGGTTTTATCTTATTATACGAAAATTGGGACATTAATTAACACTAAGTCCTGTTCCTAGCTACTGGGCGTATTTCTACAAAAATGCATTGGAAGAAAACGTCCATTATAATATCTTGAATGTGAAGTTTGTATGTTTTTATGTGTCGTCTGTTTTCAAGTCAAGATGGATAAACAGATTTTGATGAATTTTAGAATTGAAATAGCCACTTTTTGCAGCAAAAAAAACTTTTAGGGATTGAACTAGATGACGCAATTAGCTATAGGGAAATAAGGATTTCATAGAGTTGGGTATAAATAAAAATATAATTTTTTTATAAATAGCTGCGGGTATTAAATAAGGTCACTGTATCGTCGCTAGACAAGCGCATAAATATCAAATCTGTAGTACAGCCAATTATATGACTAAAAACACACGTTGCCAATTCCGAAAAAGTAAAAAGAAAACAACCCAACTTCAAGTCTTGTCAGTTACGAGTCCTTAAACAAATTCGCTGGCATAACACAAAGTTACACAACAATCAAATTACTTTGGCAAGAATGTCGACGCAACGAATGTACTTTGAAATGTACTGAAATATTCAGATAAGCATCTAGTTCGTTTGGCTTAACGGACCCTTTTGTGTCGTCATATTATCTGGTGAATGTATTCCGTTTATTTTTTAGGGTAATCCCCTGTCATTCTGCTATTACGACTTTAGGCGGAAATACGATCGAATATTTTAATAGGTACGCTTCTATTTTATTCTTTTATTGTATTGCATATTTTCTCTTTAGTAGTAGACCGTGTAGTCCACCATTAGTTTATGCTAATTTGTTAAGTAAATTAATACTAATAACGTATACCTAGAAAATTTTCTTTTCTATAAAGGAATCTCTAGATATGGTTGAAATTTCATCTTAACTCATCGCGTAAATTCAAGACGCGTTCAATGATTGGCGAGTCAACTTAAACTGTTTCACCGGGGCAATTAATCCAACATGTGTGTGTGAGACTTTATATGGTGGAGTACCTACTCGTAATATATTAACGTAAGATACTACAGATTCGGTATCTGTAAATGCGACACGCAAAATGACGAAAGTAAATAGTTTTATTTATACAGAAGATGTACCTAAGCGTCTTGAGAATCCTTCTAGTTAACGAGGCACAGCCATTCATCTCTGTTGCGGATGCAATTTCCTCTCCGCTCGACACAATAAACTATGCGGACAACTCTTCCATAAAGTAGCAGTTACATTAACAGTAATTATTATCTTTTCGACCTATTTCATAAGTATTATTAATCCAAGTTCATCAATAGGAGCTCTCTGGAACCTCAGATAACCTCAGATAACAAATATAGAAAATGTATGGATTATAGATATTTGTAAATTTTTGCATGCCAAAGAAATGGATATGCGAGTACATACACTCGGAAGACGTTAACCTTCTTTTGGCGCAGTTGCGTAAAAAATATCCAATTTTCATATAAAGGTAACCGGAAAACCAATTACAAGATCACTGGGTTTATTGCCAGTGTTATCGGTGAAAATAAAATATACAGTTCAAAGGATTTTTGCTTTTGGTTTAAAACGCAGAAAAGCAAGATTTTGTTGTATTGAATAATTTAGTGCCGTGTTAACATTCAATTTGGTCGTTTCATCCAATCGAAATGTTTGAGATTGATTAAAATGTGTATTGAATGAACAGCTTTTTTGCACATGAATTTGTGAAAACAAAATGCAAAATTAACGATAAAATCGAAGTTTTTTTTCTC
The DNA here is from genome assembly GCA_001278395.1 of Lerema accius. Taxonomy (NCBI): domain Eukaryota; kingdom Metazoa; phylum Arthropoda; class Insecta; order Lepidoptera; family Hesperiidae; genus Lerema; species Lerema accius. Next base: position 60,500 of record LGAG01000175.1, read on the forward strand.
CTCATGGCAACTAATAAAAGATTTTTTTTTCTCCTACACATTTTTGTATATCATAAAATTGAATGTATGTGGTTTAACTGACGACCAATTGAAAAAGCATAACTCGCAATTTCGACCTCCAAGAAAATAACGAAAATCAGAAAGGTTCACCATTAAAAGCGAATGTTGATTTAGATGTTAAGACGAATGAAGTCCGTACATATTTGAAAACTTGGGATCATTTTGCTTACCAGCTTGCTTCATAAATTACACAAGAATTTTTTGTGAGAAAAAGGAGAAATTAATCAAAATGTACTTATAGTTTATTGTAAAATATACGTAATCTTTTCGATGTTGCTGCAGTAGTACCTACGTGATAAAAAGGTATCGCCTTAACAACTGGTGTCGCCAACATAAAACAGAATAACCATATTCTCTGATATTTTATTTGCTTTAAATTTAAAAGGATAAATACAAGTTCAAACGGAAATTGAGTGCGTTAACTCCTTTATAAACGTTCGTTGTGTGTTGTGTGGAGAGTCTGTTTTGTCAGAATTTCATTTGCAGTGGCTCTGCTAATTGACTCCACTCGTAAGTTGAAAAGCAGCTTTAAATAGAAACAATTTGTCTCTTTTTGTGTTAGCAAATAATTGCTCTTTCATGTGCATAGTCAAACAAATTTAGTCAGAGATCTTTTAATTTATGTTTAGACAGTTTTAAGTGTAGTTTTAACCTGATAATCTAAGCGTATGTATGTATTTATAATTGTATGCCAATTTTTTAGGCATATTCTACAACCCAAATGACTTGATGTGAGTTAGATTTGTTTTCCTAACACGTGCAACATATAACAATTTAAGGCAGCTACGGTTGTTGTTTTTATTTTAATAAAACGACAGAATTTTGGAAGGCTACATACATAAAAATCTAAAGGTGTAAGTTTACGTTTTAGTTATTGGGAGACCTGATGTTACCTCAATGTTGAAGTGTATAAATAAAACCTCAGAACGTGTGTGTCGTTTCCTGTAACTGTTTTCTATCATCCTGCCTACCCTATCCATCGTTTGCATAATTGAACGATTTCACGCCCGTAATTATCGATTTGTCTAGACTGGACGAAGGCTCGTCCTGTAATGCCGAAGAGTGGAAGCACAAAGTGGTTAAAACTTTTACATTTAGATGAACTTTGTACGAAAATGTTCTTATACATTGTTTCTAAACCTTACATTTTATTTACAAAATTTTATGTTATTCATTGTAAAGTACCCTATTCCTGTTGAACTTAATTTAAATTGGATGGAATCGTCTACATTCATCGTCTACATTAATATTTTAATTACTAACACAATGCATAAACAAAATTACTCTTCTTTTCGCGACGGTTGGCAAAAAATATGTAAGATTATACGTACGTAGTTCTAGGGTAGATCTCTCACTACTGACCATTCCAACAAAAAACAACGAAGAAGTCCTTGATCTATGATCGAAGAGTGCAAGCGTGTCTGAAGTAATCCGCAGAACATCTTCCAAGTCGGTTAGAGGAAAGATATGGGATTTTCCGGTAGTTTTATCAATTGCTTTTGTCTATTGAAGAACTGGGATTCTCGACAAACGGTATCAATAAAACCCAACACGGCATCACATGTTTTTGAATATATTTTGTTCTACAGCTATTCGTAAACGCCGTGGGTCTCGATTGTTATCGTTATGAATATGTTAAAACGTATAGAGGATTACAGATTGCTTTGCAATATTGTTGTTGTTTTATTTGGGATTTGTTTACAATGTTTTCCTCCACCAATAAACGTTTTAGCTGTCAGCAATTACGAAATACAAAAAGAATTGGAAGAGTGCGCTTGGCTTAAAAAATCAAAAAACCCAATCAGAGCCTCTTTTCTTTTGTGTACGAACGAGATGACAAATTATAATCATGAAGACCATAAGAATTCATGAACTTTATTCGTAAAGGACTTAACAGATCTACAGTATTAAATATCATTGGATGTTGGCCTAACCGTGGTGTCTTATTTAATTCCATCTTGCAGCTAGTGTAATAAATATTTATGTAAAGCCTACGCAAATACCAGTGCGTACTGCGTTCATATCGACATTGGCACGAAAAGAGTAAGCAATAAAGAAAATCATAAGCGAACGGAATCCTCACACGAAGTGACGTCATTCGGATCATAACACTACACATAAAACTTTATGGCTTCTGACAACAGTGTCTGTACGACATTATTACATGATTTCTGGAGAAAATACTCTTGTATTGCTGACTGATTACATTTTGTAGAACAACATTTATGCTGGAATCAGAAATGATTCACAAAGGACTTCTGTTCTGGAATTGTATTGGACCACTATCGTGCTGAAGACAAAGCTATCGTGTTTTGGATTAAATGAAATCGGTGCGACTGTCTTTGAACTTAAACAGGTCTCAATAAATAAAATCGCGTGAGAATTCGTGAGCCAACTACTTTTATTGAAAGAGTGTCCGAGTAAATAACACATGAACAATCAGTGTTCAGTGTCCAAGTGAAACTTACTGGATGTCTTCATTTTAAAATCCGACAACGACATACGGAGCGTTCAAGAGTTACGTAATGCGTTACGATATTTATGAAGATTTTTGACTCCCCCTCCCCCTGTAACGCACCGTAACGTTTTTTTTGTACCCCCTCCCCTCGCTAAACGTTACGCAACACACAAATGACCAATTTTATCTAAAAATTTTGCCATTTTTTGCATTTAGAAAAAAAAATTCATTATAGTAGAGCCATTCAAACGTGCAGACTACGTCATAAAACAAAACGTCAAAGGGATGGACTATGGTCGCTCATTCCAGCGAGAGTTCCGATATACCTATAAGTGTGAACGAGAGATATGATAAAATAATTGATGACGTAGTTTGCACGTTTGTAATGGTCCTACTATAGGTTTTTTTGTAATAAATAAACAATGTTACATTATGCGTTGTTCGAACCCTCCTCCCCTTATGTAATGGCAAATTACATTTAATAAGACACCCCTCCTCCCAAATTGCGTCACATAATACTTGAACGGCCCCATAGTACGACAACGACAGCAGCGAAGGCAAAACTTCTAACAAGACGTGTCTAGATACTAATGGCGATCGTGGAATTTCTAAGATATTAGATAGTGACCGGCGCTCGGTAGATAGCTTTAACTTCTATAGATACCCGTATATGCAATAGGCGAGGAAATTTCTTAAGACTGTCCATATTGTAGCGACATATATCACAAAGCATGCATAATGAATCTTTTTTTACTAGGGCCAAAAAACGTTTAAGTCAAGCCCGGGCCGCAAGCGAGAAATTATAAGGTCATTAATAAAACGTAAATCAAAGGTAATGAAGAGAAATTACTAGCTAGTTTTTTATCTTTTAGTTCCAACACCCTAATCGCTCGCTTATAGGCGCGAAATTTAAAATAGAACGGAGCATAGGATCTTCAAGTAGGACAATGAAAAGGCCCTGTGTGCGGCAGGTTGAGTATAGCTGCCACAAAGCAAGCCATTTTCCATTGCATTTTTATTTTATGAAGAGAGGAGGAAGGAACCTGAAATACTAAGTGCGCGAAAGCCAACATTATTAAGTTATTGGAAAAAAGAAGGATGCAAGAAAAGTGCGGAAATTATAAGAAAAATAAATT